>CAUYRH010101138.1:0-21330 GCA_963574655.1 Perodicticus potto
TGGTAGAGACAGAGTCTCACTCTATCGCCCTCCGTAGAGTGCTGTGGAGTCACAGCTCACAGCAACCTCCAGCTCTTAGGCTTAAGCGATTCTCTTGCCTCAGCCTCCCAAGTAGCTGGGACTACAGGCGCCCGCCACAGCGCCCGGCTAATTTTTGATGCAGTTCGGCTAGGGCCGGGTTTGAACCAGCAGCCCTTGGTATATGGGGCTGGCGCCCTACTCGCTGAGCCACAGGCGCCGCCCCTAGGGGCTCTTCTTAATCAAAAATTCAAAGGCCTATCAGTAGGGACTTTCTAGTATGGCCCAAAGAGCCCACCATTTCTTTATCCCTCTTTCTCTCTTCCCAACCCCATCTCTCTGATTATCTCCTAAAATTTCATCTTTTTCAAAAGAAAAACAAAGTGTCTTATCTACATTTACCATATAGAGGTGGGGGGGTGGGAAACAGCAATGAAGGAAGGATCTGTGTAATTGGGAGAAGAAAGAAGCCACATTACATCTCAGCCCTAATTATCCAGATCTTGCTGAACAATTGCCTCCATCTCCCACACCAGCCCAGACTGCCATAGATGAGGTTTCTCAGAGCCAGAGGCACTGAAGAGAGACAGCAGTGTTTATGCCTAGATGTTGCCAAACAAACCACAATTGCATAGACAGAGTTATCTGGAAATCTAACTACTTCTAAAAGATCTGAGTGGGTAGAAAGATGGAGGGTGTCTGAAGATAATTTCTTATTCATCTGCCTCTTGCCTGGACCTCTGCACTCACTGAGATACACCGACCCAATTCTATTTCCACACAGGGAATATGTGAGAACACAGAGATTCTGAGGCACGTGGGGTTTTATACCCATTTCCGTGCCATAATTTGCAAGTGTATTAAATCTCAATTGAGCTATACATATTTTTATTTCCATGATATTTTTCTCTAGGAAGCTATGATCAAAAAGTATTTATTTTCAGTAAAGTTTTTTTTTTCTGGGAATATTTGAGATGTTTATTTTGTTCAAAGATATTTTTCAGCTTCTCTTCAATCCTGCTTCCCTACCCTACTCCACATACATACATGCAGGGATGCCAGAGCAGTTCTTTCTCTTCTACCTCTTCACTATAACCACTGTCCACGGTTCTAGGCCTGTGCCCTTGCACACAGTGGCTCTGGGGAGCACCTGCTCTCCTGCCCCTTGGTTCCTTGGCATGGCCCATCAGTTTCCCAGGAATTCCTGGTGGATCTACATCTCCTAAGGAACTTTCTGTTTTGGTGAGATGGAAAATTAAAGAGCCATCTCTCTATAATATATTATTGTATAAGCAAATTGCCTATCTTCTCATAAATATATACATGTATTTCATATTAGGTAGTTAAGTTAATAAAAATCATATCGTGTAAAAATATTACACCCAATGCCGAGTAGGTGATCCATGTACTAAAATCACACCATCCTTAATACTGGCAGTCACAACTGAGGTGCCTAGTGTGGGTCACAACTTGATTCTGAGTTGTTATACTAAGTAATTTTGTAATATTACAAGAATATTATTTGCTACATTCTCTAACATCAATTCAGTGATTTTTCCCAATCCCGTGTACAGAGGAATTTCAGACCCAGCCTTAGGAGGTCTTCAAGTCTACAGTCTAGCTTGCCAATGAAAACATCCCTGGGGCTGGCATATGGAGCTGGGTGATCCTCTGGCAGTATGTGGAGATATCTGTGGCTGCTCTGAGCCCTCATCCCTGTAGGTATCAGAAGGGAAAACCCTCTCCCACTGAGCTCTGCTTACAGGGAGATCAGACTCAAAATAGTGGATTCCCTAGACCCCAATCCTAATTTCTCAGCGTAAGGTGGAATCCAAAGCTCCTGATGTGGTTTTGGAAAATCTGGGACTAGTCTTTCCCAGCTGGGGAGTGGTGAAAGTTGCAGGATCCTTTCTTATTCAGGGATAGCCTCAATAAGGGATAGGGAACTGGACAAAAGTGAATTCTCCCCTCCAATACAGAGCCAGATAAGGCCAAGAACTCAGCAGCGGATCCCCCAGAACAGATCCTCCTCCACACCTCTCATGCCCACATCCCTCTTTCTGTGTCTGACGAATGGATAAATAACTCTTCGGACCTCATTTGGGGGAATCGCAGTGGAAACGTTCATAGGATTTGAGCTTAGTATACCAAAGAAAATTTTATATTCCAGCAGAGGGATGCCAGCTCCCTTCCTCCACTCACTTTTTGTGTGTGTTTTGTCTCCACTCACTCTTGAGAGATATTCGCTCTTCTGCTCCCACAAAAATCAAGAAATCCGTAGCCGAATTTTAAAAGTAAATCAAGAAAAGAGAAACCCTACATTTCTGTAGACTCTGGCAAATTAGATCCCTATTTTAAAAACTACTTGCCCGACCGATTGGTCTATGCCCGACCAATTCTGCAAATTCAGGCAAAGAAAAGGGAGGCTTTTATTTTTCTCCAAATTATTCTGTAGTTTGAGGGATCTGTCCTAGATTCCAAGGCACTGGAGGCCCACCCCACCCCCATCCCTCGTCGCCAGCGGGCTTAGGGGCCAGGAGCCCAGTGTAAGGCTGGAGCATGAGGGGGAGGAGGTTATGAGCTACCGACCGGAGCAGAGCCCGCCGCCCGGCGCTCGGGCGCCTGTGATTGCTTCACTCTCTGCCGGGCAGCTCCAGGGAACGTGTCGGAGCAGATTTCTTCCCCGGAGCATTCCTCAGCGCAGCTCGCCCGGCCGGCTCCATCGGCAGCCCAGCCGAGCGGGCGCGCCGGGGCCAGACGGCGGGGGTGGCTGGGGCGCGGAGCCCCGGGGCAGGCAGAGCGGGGAGGGGTCCCCCGCGGCGGCCGCGCTCCGGCCCCTTCCTTACCTGGGAAAGGAGACTTCCAGAGGTGGGCGGATTGCGACTGTTCCTTGGAGCAGTACACCTGACTGTCCCAGCCATTGGAGAGAGCCCAGTGCTGGTAGCCTTCGACTGGGATGAGCGCGTCGTGACGCGGCTCCGGATGCCCGCTGATTCCGGGCACCACCGACACGTCCAGGTAGCCGGGCATCGCCTGGTAGGAGCTGGCGAAGCTAGGGTAGAAGGCGAATTCCTTGGCCCTGGAGGACAAGTCGTCACCCGGCAGGGCGCCCGACGGCTCCGGGTACTTATCCCCCGGGTGGTAGGCGCAAGGCTTCTGCTGTAGGTTCACGTTGTGCGACAGGCGGCAGCCGTAGTAGCTGCCCCCGAATGGGTAGCCGTAGCCCAGGGTGGCGCTGGATGAGGTGGGGGGCGCGGGTGGCGGGGCACACTGGCGCGCCGCGTCAGGGGCTGGGATGTCCGTGTAGACTGCGCCCTGAGGGGCGCCCAGAGGAGCCGGCGGGCGGCCGAGCACGGGGTGCGGAAGCAAGTCGCGGCAGTGGCTGGCGGGACAGCTGCTGCCCAGACCATCCATACTCGGGGCTTTGCCGGGGCTCGCTCCGCTGCAGCCACCCCCAACTCCGCCCGCGCCGCCGCCTCCCCCGCCGCCGCCGCCGCCGCCGCTGCCGCCGCTCTCCGCCGCGCTGTCCTCATAGACGTACATAAGGCTCTCTGGCCAGCGCGGATGCAGGAGCAGCGAAGTCGTCATGACATGATCTGCTGGAGCTTTTTAAAAAGTCCACTTGCCAGAGGCAGCGAGCTGGGGAGACACCTCGCTCCCTTTTCCCCTCCCCCATCCCTCCTCCTCCTGGTGCGTCCACCTCCCTCCCCACAAGCCATCTACGCATGCGGACACTTCATTAAGAAATCTTGCCCTCCTCCCCTCAGCACCCCTCCCGCGCCCACGTGACTTGGCCCGCGCACGTGATGCTGAGGCCGAGTCTCCTGGGGTTCCCTCCTCTCTAGGAGGGGCGGGACGAAAAGAAGAAGGTCTCTGTTGATTGGCTCTCAGGGAGGGGGCAAAGGAGGAGTAAACTGCGAGATTTAAAGGGACAGGGCTACGCCCCTGGCAGGCCCCCCGGGAGAGGGGGAGAAGGAGGAGGATGATGCTGAATTTGGTCGACGCAAAGGGGTCTAAGGGAGGAGCGGACTGTAACTGTGCGCCTCCTTCTAAGCCTAGAATGTGCACGGGTAAGACAGACCTACCTCCAAACCAATTAGTGTGATTGCTGAAGTCTCTGGATAGGGGCTTGAAGCTAACTAAGGTTGGAGAAGAAACTGGGTTTTACCAAATTGTAATAAATGGAAAAACTAGAAAACAAGCAGGAGTGCCTCACCCCTGCAGTGCTCCCCTACAACTTGTGGCTGGAAAGAAGCTGATGCTGATGGGCGAGCTTTTGATGCTGGGATTGTTCTACTTCTAACCTTTAACCATTTTCTCCATAGCCCCAGTCATCTAAAAAGGACCCTATTTACCTCGCTAGTAAATCTTCCTCAAGCAGAGGAGAGGACTGGGAGAAGTGATAACCCCTCCAAATACAAACACTACCACACTGAGAGGAGGGTTGTGAAGCTGTGTATTACTCTTAGCAAGAAATGGAGAAAGAATAAAAGGGAAATGGGGCCAATAGAATAAACAGATATTTCAATATGCAATAGAAATAAAAGTCTCAGGTTGAGAATTTTTGAAGAAATGGGATTGGGGTGGGGGAAAATTTGGTCTCAGAAATGCTAAAAGCCTGGAATGCATATCATATATATATATACATATACCCAGAAAATGAGAGAGAATCTGAGTTGCCCTTTGGAGGGACCTTTCCCTGGGAAACTCTGGGAGACGCCAGGAGTCCAACCTCAGTCCTGAAAGATCTGACTCTACCATCAGCAGCCTGGGCTGAGCCTTGCTGGTGAGGGCCCAGGACACAGACAGAGTCCAGATCAATGCTGTTCCCAGTTAAACAACCTCTCTCTAGTTCCCACGGCTTTCTCCGGTCACTCCATTTTGGTGCAGAGTATTTTGATGCTCTAAAACTGCCCCCTATATCAAAGAAAAGATTAACACCAACTTAAGATTGATTTTTCACCCCCCCTTTTTTCTCCCAATTTCCTGACTTGTCAGGAACATCAATAGAGTCACCCCTTTCTGAGGGAGCATCTCCGTGGAGTTGAGCCAAGTTCCCTTTCAGTAAAGAGCTTCCCTGAGAAGAGGTAATAAAGAGAGAAAGAAGAAAGGAGAGCGGCTGCAGCATCTTTCTCTTTCCTGCCTGTGCCACAGGTTTTAAATGCTGGGTGCTTCTGTGCAGACACAGCATAGGCCATACTCTGTCGTCCCCCGTCCCTCCCCAAGCCAGATCCATTGAACCCCTCAAACCCAAGAGCAAATCGCCAGGTCTGCACTGAGATCCCCACCAGTGGCCTCCCTCCTTCCTGTAGGGAGAAGATGGTGTTTGACAGTGGAGAGCGCTGGCTCAGTGTTGGTGAGTTAGGATAAGAAACATAATTCTTATCAGCGTGATCTTCATCTGGAAGAGTCGGCTCAAAAATGAGAAAGCAGGCTGCGGGTTGCGCTAACAGTGGGAGGAAAAAATGCAACAGAAAGAGGTTTGAAACATAAGCAGGCCGGCTACGGTGTGTTGAGGGCAATGGTGGGGAGGGGGTGAGAAGAGCCAACTGGAAGGTGGGGTCTTGTTGGGAATCGGATGGACTAGGACACTGGTTAGCCTGCTGCTGGAGTCCAAGGTCAAGGTAAAAAGAGGAGAGCAAACAGGGACTGGCCAAGTCTAGACCAGCTCGTGTGACCTTGGCCTCCTTGCCTGGGGCCTGGCTGGGGGTGGGAAGGTCTGCCTTTTTTCAGCCGGGGGTCTTAGAGGTGGTACTAAGGCCCTGGCTTCGCCTCTTGTGAAGTGCAGAATCCCGGGCGTCGGTGGACTGGACTCGGTGGGGCCGCCAGGAGAAACAAAGGATCTGAAACGCCTACCCCATTCTTGAGGCTCCTTCCCCGGTTCGGCCCATCGCCTGACGTGTCTCCATCTGGCCGGAACCCAAAGGCATGTCCCTTTGCATTTGGGAGTAGGGTCCAGAACGACGGGAAGGATCTGAGTGCGAGGCGGCCCAGCAATAAATAAAATTAATAGTATGTTCTTTTCCAGGTTTAAATAAGGGCATTGACTATTCCTATTGCAATGAGATATAGATTTAATTAACCCGGCAACTTTACAATTCCAATTATTAGGGGCACTAGGCGGCCAAAATTTAGTGGCGAGAAGGAAAAAAGAGAACCAATGTCCTCTTCGTCTATAAGACCACCTAAAACGTAGACCCCTGCCACCACCACCAAGCGACTTGGGGGAGTGGAAAGGCCGGAAGAGAAAGTTGGGGCTAAGAGCGCTAAAATCTCGGCTGGAGGAAGTCCGCCTGCTCTGAACTATTTTCCTTCTTTCATTTGGTTCCCTAAGACCTTTCTGCGCCGGCAAACGCAGGCTCCAATCCGGGGCGCGCCAGGATCAGGGAGGGAGGCGCCGAAGCTACAGCCTGCGGGTGGCGGTGGAAAGTAAAGCCTTGTTGATTAATTAACTTTAAGCCTGGGGTCACTTCTCCCCCCTCCCCGGAAAAAAATGTGGATCTCGCTGAGACACAAATAAAATCAAATTAAACACTCCAGGAGAATATGCACCACTGGAAACGTAGTAATTACATCTTCGAGGCGATCCCGCCCTAGAAAGCCGCGCGCTGAAACCCTGGGCTGCGGCGCGCTCACCCCCGCCACCGCGCCACACCTCGCCCCGCCGCGCTGCGGGGATGAGGCGATGGGGCTTGACTATGGATGAAGTTTAGAGAAAATCAAGAGAAATGAGAAGGAATGTGGCTTCTTGGTCTCTAGCTGAGCTGCTGGTGTGTAATGTGTTGTATGAGTGTGTAGGAGGATGGAGCATTTAATTATACCGAGGGAAGAGGGAAAATGGCCCCTTGGCCGGCCGGGAAGCCTAGGCTCTGTTCTGGGCTGCTTTTTCTCATAAGGACCTCTGCAACCGCGGAGCGGCAGGAGCCACTCTGCCTTCAGCTTCCTCCAGTGAGCCGAGTTCCCAGCTAAGTTTAACTCTGTAATTTTTTCTTTCAAATGTTCCAACTTTTATTAATGGGCCTAATGCACTGTAAGTTTGTGTACGTGTGTATGCACGCGTGTCTGTGGGTTTAGGGACATGAGCAGGCTGCGTGCACTGTTTCACACATATTTTTGTGGAAACAGCCCAATTTGTTCATAAAGATACCTAGCTCTCTGCCTAAATAAATCCTCTATGTGCAAACAAAGGTCTTCACTTGTCTGTCTGTATAAACTTTTAATTTACATGCTTATCCTACTCTACTTACAAAGACACCCCCTCGGACAAGAGAGAAAAATGAAGAAGTAGATGTCTGTGTCTTTCTGAAGCCTGAGGGGTGTAGTTCCTGACCCACTGTATTAAAGCTAAAGTTGCAGCCAGGAGGGTTTGAGCGTGATACACACACTGGAGGGCTGGGGATGGCTTGAATTGGAAGCTAGGGAAAAGAATGAAAGAAGTGGATTTGGTGTGTCCCTCAGTCAATGCTCAGACTTCTCTGAAAACAAGGCATCAGATGATTTCCCTCCCTGCCTCCCTTGTCTCTATTTCCTCCATAATCCTTAAAAAGGAAAAACAAAAAATCTTGACGCTCTAAAGCTCCTGCCCCCACTTTTAATGGAAGAACTTCCAGTTTTAGAAAGGAGGGGGTGGGTTAAGGCTGTAGGAGAACAAAGGGCCTCACTGCCATGGGGTCTGGATTCTGGCCCAGACTTGGGCCTTGCAGGGCAGGCAAAGAGTTTGGGGTCCCCTTCCTGCTCAGGTTCTGGGCTTCAGGATAGAAGAGATGATTTGTGGGGACAGAAGAGATAAGGCCTGAGCTATTCAGGAAAGAAAGGAAGGTTTGAAATTAAGAGGTCATTTATAGGAAATGCTCAGAAAGGGGCAATGAAGGGGCATCCTTGAAGAGTGTCTGAGTGGAAACACCCTCCCACACACTTGGAGAAAATTCTTGGTGGGCTGCAAAGGGTAACATTGGTGGAGAAGGAACAAAAGTGGCTAATACTGGAGCTCCCTGGCCCTGCCCAGTCCCCTCCTCTCTTCTTTCCCTTTCCCTCTACCTCTCTGCGCTCCAGAAAGTCAAAAAGGTGCAGCCAAAAGTGTACAGACATGGATGCCACCTCTGGCTCCTGGATCCTCTGGAACCTGCTCTACTTTGATCTCTCCCTCCCCACATGGTCCAGTTTAGAGGACGGCGGCCAGGCCCCTTCTCCCAGCCTGGAAACTCACCTCCTGGGCAGCAGCTGCCATCCTGGCCTCTTCCACCTTTATTGTTCTCCCTCCCTAGGCCTCCAGCTCAAGGGAAGATGGGACCACGGTGACTTGGAGAAGGCATCACTTTGCTCCTTGTTTCAAAGTTTTCTGCTCCCAAATCCAAACCCAAACTTGCCTTCCTCCAGGACCCACCTATTCCCCTGCTGTAAGTATCAGGGAAATTCATTCCTCTCTGCTGCCTAGTTAGCACTTGCAGTGCTGGTTGAGGATTGGGAGCCATCTCAAACTTTCCCTTTTGGGCTCTGCAGGGATCTATACAGGTATCAGAGTTTAGGCCATCACCAATCTTTTTCTGCATTCTCCTCCAGCCTGTCCGTAATTGCAAACTCTGCCTGGTGGTGCACAGGGTTTGATCAGGGAAGTCACATGGCCCCTTCCATGGGGGCACAGTCAGGAAGCCTTCTCCAGTAGCCTCTGGAGTCCTCAACCTCAGCCCTCTTTCTTTCATAGACCTCCACCCTTTAGCCCTGCCAAGCTCAACACAGAGCCCCTTCCCCAACCCCCCTCATCCACTCCTTCCCCAGCCCTTTTCTAACCCTCACACTTCCCACCCCCTTTTCTTTTGGGGCAGTATCTCAGTCTATCACTTGGTGGGGGGAGCACAATTACTCCTCATTGTCAAAAGAAGTTCAGGGAATAAACACAGAGTTAAGAAATTAACAAAGTATCTCTGCCCCCTCTTTCTGGCCTTCTCACAGCTCCTACCTCCACCCCATCCTCTACTGGGGGAAAGGGCCTTCTGTCCTCTTCCCCTCCCCCCAAACACCTCCCCCTTTTAGGAAGCTGTTCAGAAACAGACAAATAAAATCTCTCCTGGTTTTAGGGCCTGTCTGAGAGGGAAGGCCAAGTTCATTTTCAAGTTAGACAAGAGAGCTGAGGGGGGTTGGGAAAGAGGTGGAGGAGTGTTTGCTGGGGGCTGAATTTGGTTTCCTCCAAGGGATCTAACAAAGGCCCCTTTTGGTCCGAAAGCCAGCAAAACCAAATGCCTGGAAAAAGGTATTTATCACTTTCAATCATTTCCTCCATCTTTTAAAGTTTAGGTTTGGGGCTTCTAGAAGGGAGGTACAACTGCCACTTTTTTTTTTTTTTAAAGATTTCCAGCTACTTGGGAAAAAAAAGATATAGAAAATGCCATATTCTGGGGATAAGAAGGGGTGGTGGACCCCAATACCCATTCTTCTGGGTCAAAGTAGACGGTTTAACCTATCCCAGAGAGTGCTAAATACAGAATCACAGCTAAGGGGTATTTCATCTCTAGGAAGGGAAGGGACCCCCTTGGTGCCATCATGATGCAGGATCTAGAGTTTGGTGGGCTCCTAAAAGTCAGATGGTGGACAGAGTGTGACTATTTCATTGTGGGGAAGAGGAAAAATCATATCCTAAATAGATCACAGGCTAGTTCTCCCTATAACCAGATACCTTCAGCAGTCACAGCAAAAATACATTCTAATTTGAAAATCATTGAGCAGAACACAGAAAATAAAGGAAGCTCAGGAGATGCCTTAGAAGAAAGAAAATTTAATCCCCCTATCTCCAAAAGAGAGGATAGACCCAATGCTCAACTTAAGGGGAAAAAGAAAGTCTTGTTTGCTAAAATGGCCAACCTTGGCTGGGACATATGGAATGAAATGGCAAAAACAAGCCTGTATATCTGGGTATCTGAGGCAGGATTCCTGCTGGTGGCAATTAATTAAACCTTCCTTAAAAGACATAATTTGGTGCAGCTTTAGGGACAGGTAGGAAACTATCACTCTGATATCCTTGGGAATGGGGGGTGTTAGGCCCTTTCTCCCTTACTGCCTCCTTCCTTTCATCCAAATTTCCTCTTCTTTAGGGAATATTTGGAGGTACTCTTTTCCTTGGCTATGGTGTTGCCTTGTACGCGTGGCAAAGCTTGTGATTTCAAAGAACTAGAAAGGAGGATGGGACATCTATTTTCCTTCTTTCCAAAGATTATTGTCGTTATATTTGGTAGTCAGAGAAAATTTAACTCAGATAAGAGGAACTATTAGGCACAGAGACCTACCCAAGGCTCATTGAACTTCATGGCTTTTTGCATTTCTGGGGTGCATGATAGTTGAGTCCTGGTTTTCGGACGTGCACACGTTCCTCAACATTGTGCTTAGGCAGCCTGGAGACATTTGTGGGTGTCACAACCAGGGTGTTAGTTGGGACAGGCTAATGGGGTGGGCATGATAGGAAAGAAAAAAAGGTTAGATGAGAGCTTGAAAGACCCTGTGAACTTAGCAACCCCTGCTCTACAGAGGCGGTCATGTATCTCCAGGTCCAGCTACTACGAGCAAATAGACAGGGACAAAAGAACATCTTCACGCTGTGCAGAGGATGTATTTCTTAAGGTGCAGAAGGAAGGGATCTTGTACAGTTCTCCTACTGCTAGGCATTGGGAAAATCCTTTTCTGTTATAATCTGTATTTGTGATTTAAGACATTTGCAACCCTTTTTTCATTGCTTGGTTTAATCGATGGAATTTCCCTCCAAAGAAGTAATACAAATTTATTCATTTCTCACTTATAGACTTATCATTTCTAGAAAAGAAAGTTTGTAACATATGCCTTATTAGGTGTTGACAGAATTTTAATAAATATTAACATAAGATACATGCTTTCAGATATCCATGCCCATATAATTAGGTAATCTTTTAAAATATTTTCGTTTTTAAAAATAACATTTCCCATGAGCATGACAACTTAGTCCCATTTTTAATTAAGAAGTTTAAAAACCTTTAATTGTCTGTATGCCAGTGCTGAGGGAGGAGGGGCAGTGGCGGACCTATAGTTCTGTGGTTAAAGGTATGTGTTAGCACAGATGGATTTGTTCATCCACGTCCATTATTTTTTTTTAACACAGTTAGCTATTAAGTGGAAATGGTATTCAGGCATATGTAAGTACAGAGATGCTTTTTAAAATTACATTTTTGGAAGAGAATAAAGACACCAGGTCTTTTGCAGTATGCAATTCTCAGATCCATTTTTCCATTAGGCACCACTTATTGGAATTGTGTTCCCAAAACCAACTTGCCATCTCTCCAAATTTCGTAGGCTCCTAGGTTGGCCCTGTTCTTCCATAGGTTTTGGGAGATTCAGGGTCCCTTCCGGAGCCTGGATGGAGATTCAGCTCAGCCTGAGGAGTCACAGCCGCGGGCAGGCTCTGCCAGGAACTAACTCCTGTTCTTTCTTTTTCTCTGGATTGCTCCCAAGACAGAGAGCTCCTTGGTTTATGTTAATTTGCTGATTTTGAAAACTTTTACATGTGGTAATTATCTAGTATTTTATTTTCCTAACTCAGACCAAGCTTCTTGGTGAAGCCCCTTCCACACAAGACAGTAAATGGCCGACTCCACTCAGAGCACAGCAGGATGAGTGCCTGCCTTGGGAAGCGCCCGCTCCACTCCTGGGTGCCTGAGGCAGGCACAGTCGCACACGTATTCCTCATTGACACACTGCGTGCACCCTCTGGGCACCTATAGCTGAGCACACAGGTGGGAACACCTATTTGTGCACCCCGAGAGCTCCGGGTGTGTGGGTAAGACGAGCGGACTTAGATGAGCCTGGGCATTCCTGACCGTGCTTGTGTGAACAGACGTGGGGGTGTTAATCCCTGTGTCCCCTAAGGTTCTTATGCTTATCTACAGGGACACACTATGAGCGCCGATTTCTGTAAATAGGCAACATCCTATCCACTGCCAAGACCAAGAATCATCTTTCGCTCCTCACTTGCTCCCATCCCTGTGGAAAGGGTTTCTCCCAGAAGGAGAAACAAACAAACAAACAGTTTTCTGTTCCTTATGCCCAGTCTTGCAGTAGGGAAATGGTTAAAAAATAGTCATATACCTATAACGACTTCTCTGAGAAGGCTGAGTGAATCCCAGGCTCAAGAGAGTGGGAGGTGATGGGAAGGATGGGGGACAGAAGGATAGAAGTTATGAGCACAGACTCCTCAAAAAGCTGGGTAAATCTCGGCTGGCACAATGGTAAAGGAGAAAAGAAATTATTCAGATGTTAGGAGTCTTAGTACATGTGGTTGTGTATTTGTTACCATTTGCTAACTATAATCATATGAAATCATATGAAATGGATATACAGGAGCCCACAATAACAATATCTACATACAGTTGGACATGTTTTAAATTTACTTCTAAACTTGGCACACTATGAGTCTACAGATTTCCTATATTAAATCTTATCTTTAGAAGCCTTTGTACTTTAAATAATAGGGACAGGATCGTAAACCATGGTGAAATCTCCTTCCGAACACTGCCAGTAAGAAAAGCGGACTCACTACCTTTCAAAGTTTAGCCCCATCCTTGAAAAAAGCTTCCCAAACATGATTCATCCTGGGCAGAAGAAAGCCCAACCAACACTCTCTTCCCCAAAGATGACTGCTCCCTTGATCCTCCAGAATTCTGGCCCCTCCTGGGTATAGGCATTAGGGAAGTGGGTTCTCTAGTCCAGAAACACCCGCCTCTGGTCTACAGGCTAGCTTCTGAGGACTCACTCTTTCGGCTTTGAACCAGGCAGAGTAGCTCAGATGCTCTGAGCATTTCGCTTGGAATATAGATCTGAACCTGTGGTTTCAGATCGAGTTTTCACCTGAAGTCTGTGTGGGGTGATACCCCAGTTTCACTCTGTAAGGGCATATTCAGCTTAAGGACTATTTAGAGGGGCTGCCACTTCCCAGCTTCAATCATCCTGGAAAATATATTTTCCATCCACATAAACAGAAATCCCTTGTTCTCACCCACACAGATCTCTCTCCAAATATGTGTATGTATATATATATGAATATATGTATATATGTGTGTATATATGTATACATACATACATTACATATATGTACACACACAGACATACACATGCATTTTGATAATATGGCCCAGCTCTATACCTTTGAAAAAAAACAGAAGTAATATCCTCCAGGAAATAATGCCCAGGAAGGCAGAGTCTGTCCTTTTTACACCAGGAAAAATGCACAGAGGACCCATTTCACCATTTGAGAGCACACTGCACTGTTCTCCACTAGATCTTCCTTATTTCTCTCTTTTTTCCTCTCCAGCAATGAGTCTCCACAAACTATCGGAATTGGCCTTTTCCTGAATTATTCAAATAATCAAAATGTAAGTGAGAAGAGTTGCTGTCTGCGTTCTTCCAGGATTACACTTCCAGGAAGTTTTTTTTAGAATGCTGGAATGTAGTTCCCCACCATGACCCCCAGGGAGAACCTGAAGTCTGTGACCCCCTCCCACATGGCGGAGCCTTACGTATAGTCCCCAAGAACGTATTGGTAATAACTTCAAAATCTACCTTGGATAGGAACACTTAGGACTGTAAGAAAACCCCCTTGGCCATCCCCTTCTCCACCATTTCTTCACCCTTTACTTGGAAGCTTCAGCTTCAAATACCGAAAGCTGAAAGCAGCAGAGGACAGTCCCCTTCTCAAGACCGAAAGGCACCTTTCCACGCACTCTGGAACCAAGCCAGCTCTAACGTGCAGGGCTCAGTCTGGGGGAGCCTCAGCGGAAAAGCCAGTGAGAGCATAATTTTGCCCCAGATTTTTACTGCAGAGATCAGTTACATTGGTTAATTTTCTTCTCTACCAGTGCCATTCAAAGAGCTCAAGAATTTTGCCATCGTGTCTAATTCTCTAGCAGATTTGTGTTCCCTTCCCGAAAAACTGACTACCTCCTTCAGCCGAAATCAGGCGGAAGGAATGGCAGGAGCTGTGCGGGGAGCTAGCAGCTGAAGACTCGCCTTCTCCTTCCCACAACCGCGTGCCTTCGCCTGGCGCGTGGGGACCCCGCTACTTGGAAGGATGCGGGAGCGGGTGGTGGTGCTCAAGCCCTTTTCTCCGTCCCGCCACGGAGAGATCAGCACCTCCAGGGAAACTTTCTTAAGCTTCAGGCAACCGAGGGAGCGTGCGTCTCCGGAGAGAGCCCCAGACGCTTTGCAAAAAATTCAGAGACGGAAGCCCTCGCACTCCAGGCCTGGGAACTGGGGCGACCCTTATTTTCCCAACTTGAACCGAACGAAATCTGCAACAGTTACAAACCTCAGCTTCCAGACCCGGTGGCGCCAGCCTGTCCAAGTCTTTGTTTTTTTTGAAGGGAATACACTTAAAGGAAAAAAAAAATCAATTGGGGAGAAAGTTGTATTTTCCAACATTCTTAGCGGCACTTGCACGTTTTGGCGCCTCACTGGGCCAGGCATCTGTCCAGCGCCTCCCCACCCTCCCCAGGAGGGGTCCCGCTACCTCTTCTCTACTGGAGGAGGTGGGGTGTCACTCCCCCCCAGTCGTCCTCCAGAGACCGACCTCCCTAAAAACTTTTAGGCGAGGCCCCTCTGGAGGCAGCGCAGAAGCTGCGGCCGGCGCGGCGGGCGGTGGCAACCGAAGCCGGGACCCGCAAGCTGAAGCCGCAGGTCTGCTGCCCGCGCAGCGCGGGACCTTCAGCTGGATTGGCCCGAAGGAGCTGCGGGAGTGAGTTGAGAGGTGGCTGACTCCCGCAGCCTCCAAAGACCGCACTTTGCAGCTTTGCAACCCTCAGAGCGGCACACCCCAAAGGGGCTCAGAGGGTTCCTCTTCAGGTGGCAGTAGAGGGAGAGGGGTGTAATTTCAACCCTGAGGGTTACGCTAACGGGTGGTTTCTTCTCCAAATCCTTTTCAGATTTAGGAAGCCTTGGCTGCCTTGACTATGGAATTTGACCGACCTTCCCCTCTCCGCCTTTGTTTTTCCAGCATGAGTTCCAGCTGGTCTCAGAAATAGGCCGGGAGAGGGTGCCTAAGATAAAACTCCAGTGAAAACCCGGAGGAGAGAAAAATGCTCACTGCACAGACACGACTAAAGTAGTGAGCATCGCTGCAAAACGGTACATCTGGGGGAGACTAGAGACGCCCTTTTATTTTGATAGCGCCTAGAAGACCAGGATATAGGTAACAGGGGGGATGGAGTTGCTGGAAGCTTTGCCTTCCGTGGCGGGTTTCTGTGCAGCTGTTTGCTCCCCACCATGAGTGAGAATCCAGGGGCAGGACGGCTGTGTTTTGTTGGAAATAGTCAAACTCTTCTTGTAATGACTTCATCCCTGCCACATGTGTCTTCTGATCCTACCAGAATGAGGCACTTAAAAAAATTAGATCCAGTTGTGCAATCAATCTGATGTAAAATATGCTTATTTTGTTTAAGGACCAGGCAGTTCTTCTGCCTTCACCGATCTTACAAATTTTGTAAGTGGCAAATTTTGCTGGAATTTGTTTTTGTTCAGTAGCAAAAAAAGGATTTTTTAAGGGTCATAGTCCCTTCCAAGCTCCCCAAGATCTAGGAGTTTCAAGCTTATATTCATTAAACAAGAGGACGGATGTTCCTCAGGGAGAGGGAAACAACCTCTTGTGTGTGGAAGGTCTCAGTGGGGAAGGGACAGAGCAGGGGCAGCTGACTGTGCCCACCTTTGCGATTCGCTTTCACAGAAGTCTTCTTTTCTCCCCCTCCCCCGCCCCGTTCCCTCTTTACTCCCCACCATCCATCAACATAGACCATCTAGAGAAAAGTCCCTTTGGGAAGTGGTTTTCTTCCTTTCAAAGGAGGAAGTTCTCTCACAGATATGCTTTCTATAGTAGCTGGACTACTGGTACTCCCCGAGGACCTTCTAGCAACTCCTTATCTCTATAGCAACTGCTCCACTCAAATAGGGCAGCACTTCTGCTGGGTCCACAGCTGGACTACATTCCCCAGCTATCTTTGCAGTTTAATGAGGCCATGTAACTGAGTTCTTATGAATGGAATATTCATGCCATTTCCTGGCCAAAGCTTTTAACCTGTGGGGGTGTGTGCTGTGTCCCTATCTTCCTCTTCCACAATTACTCTCCTCTTCGTCAATCAGAATGCAGACCGTGAGGGTCTAGAGAACAATATAGACACAAGATGGGAAGAGCCTGGATCCCTGAATCATGTGTAGAGAAGAGCTGCCCACTGACAAAAATCATCTGCCAAAGCTGGATGCAGTGGCTCACACCTGTAATCCCAGCACTCTGGGAGGCTGAGGTGGGTGGAGCGCCTAAGCTCAGGAGTTTGAGACCAGCCTGAGCAAGAGTGAGACCTGTCTCTAAAAACTAGCTGGGAGTTGTGGCAGGTGCCTGTAGTGCTAGCCACTTGGGAGGTTGAGGCAAGAGGATCACTGGAGCCCAGGAGTTTGAGGTTGCTGTGAGTTGTGAAGCCACAGCACTCTACCCAGGGTGACAAAGTGAGACTCAGTCTCAAAAAAAAAAAAAAAATCATCTGCGTAAGACTTTTCCTAAAGGAGGAATGACCTTCAATTGTGTTTAAGCCACTGTACAGTTTGGACTTGTTATCACATTTCAGTCTATCTTAACTAACACATCCTCTTTAAATGAGAAATGCAACTTGATTTTTGTCTTCCATCACCCTTTATAAATATCTGTGGGTGTTAAGTAACCTTCCTTAGTTCTTGTATTAAAAGTCCAGGAGGTCCCCAAACCTTTCTGCCCGCTCTTAGATAACACAGTCCTATAACAACTTTAAGTCATGTACATAATTTCAAATCTGTAGTTAGAACGTCCAGAACATGTATCTTTGAGACTCTGAGCCTGGCTTAACATGATATCGTCTACCATCCCTAGGTCAGGAATGTTTCAACGTACCAATAAATGCCTGTAGATGGAAAGAGGTATGATTTGGAGTCTTTTATTTCCTAACCTTGTGTCTCTCTTCATCCCCCTATACTTAGCTGCTGTTTCAGACCCACTAGGGGCTCAAGGGATGAAAACAGTGAGCTATTGGCTCAAACAGTTTTCTAGTGATTTGAGTTGTGGAGATAAACCAAGTACATCTGGCTACTGTAATGGAAACTACATAACACCAAATGAACAAGAGTTTGGCAATTTATTGCTTAAACTTGACATATAGACAAGAATATAGATCTGGGTGATTTAGGATTCTAAGTAGATTGTCTGAATTACTCAGTTTGGCATATTTCCAGATCTAAGTAAAGGAACCAGTATTCATTTTACTAGATTGTATTGAATCAGCCCCAGTTGATCCCCTCTGAAAATGGCTGGCATGAAAAAGATTTTCCAAAGGTGATAAGAATACATTGCTTTAAATTGGTTTACCCAAATTCCCCCCATCCTATTCCCTGGATATATAGACCAGACTCACTCTCAGGAAATGAGCTCCTGGTTTTTGGCCCCTGCCAAGAGCACGGACTGGGCAACCTCCTTCCTGCAGTTTTATTTTGCATTCTGCTTATTGTCCTATGGAAATCACAGCAGCTGCCTTATAGTCAGGCTGCCTGCCAGACTTTCTGGCACTTGTGAGACATTGGCATCTCTCTTTATAATAAATGCCAAGCCACTCAGGCCAGCCTTGGGTCACCAGGTGGGCAGAAAGCCTGTCAGGCACAGCATGCCAAGTGAAGAAGTGTTAATGATGTGGATGGATTTGTTCACGGACACTGCTCAGCTACAAGATTTTAGGGTTATCTATGTGCTGACAAAGGAAAAGTTCAGTCCTTCATTGGGTTACTTCTAAGAATCCAGATATATGGGAACAAGTGCATGGATTAACCAGATAACATTTTCCTCCTGATTACAACCAGTTGCTTGGCATTATATAGACCCTTATCATGTGTGTACACTGTTGAGTGGCACCACCACTCTCTTGAGTTGTGAGCTGGGGGAGGAGCCAGACAGTGGGATGTGAGCAGACAAAAAGCATTTACATTTGTGGGCGTGACTAATCCAGACTTGGAAATCTGTGAGCCAGGAAGGATTTTGGAAGTCCACGGTTAATTGCTAACTCAGTCTGGAAATTACTTTGGTCTTTGGAAAGAATGTAGATTATGTTGAAAATTGAATTATCCTTCATGGATGACTATTTGGCCCATATTCTCTGGATTATTTCTAATCTTTTAATTCCCTTTTTCAAATATATAGTGGGTTATGTTCATCATCACCCACTTTTTGAGAACAGCAGATGTGTAAAGGGCCTGCCATTCAAAAAGACTAGTTGTGGATCCATATAATGCAACATATTATTCTGAAAGGGAGGGCTGCTTGATAGTAGATTTGGACTAGAAGAGTGTAACATCCTTTCCCCTTGTGTAGCACTTTGAATATTGTATCTTTTCTAATTTGCCTGAGCAAAAAAGGATTGGTGCTAGCCTAGAGACAGGGGCATGTCCAAGATGACCTCTCAAGACTTCCTTTTTATTTTTGCCTTTGGCTTCTATAATTTTCTGACAACAGCTGTACCTGTAAAATGTGTCAGATTCAGTAGCAGGGTCAGGGGCTGCTGTCACTTGGCAGACTTCAACAACGTGACCCTGGCAAAGACTTTGGAATAAAAACATCAGGAAAATAAACACTCAATACTCCATAGGCAGAGGACCGGCTGGGAGCTGTCAGGTTGAAATACTAGTCTATTTGGGAAGGGAAGGAAAAGGAGCAAGGCCTCCAACACTCCTCTGCCTTCTAGAAAATACTCCTCCGGCAGCAGAGGTGATGCCAAATACATCAAATTAATTAAGAAAAGAGATAGGAGAAGAATTAAGACTGAGCTTCTGTTCCAATCAGTCTGTCAATCAACTCCCTGTCAGGAACAAGGCGTACCCTGGGCTGGGGGAGGGGAGTACGGGGAAACAAGAGATCAACCAATTCCTGCACCCTATCTGTGCTAGGGAGAAGACTGAGAGATGAGAGAGGTGAGGGACACCAATGTAGGGTGAGAAGGAGCAGGCGCTACAGGAGAGTCTGGAGGAATCAGACGAGGTGGTGATCTCCAAGAGGGGAGAATGTCTCCGAGTCAGGGAGGAAAGCTGAGATGGGGCTGAGGGGAAGTCAGAAAAGGCTTGTGTCGAGGTCGAGCAATGGTTCGTGCAGTTCCGAGACTGAAGAGGACAAGCTGCATATTGGTGGAGAGAATGCAGGAGTCTGGCTGAACAGAAATTCTGTATCAGGGAGTCATGGGAGAAGAGGCTGGGAGGCCGAGGAATTGTAAATTTGACACAACAAGCGTGAACCAAACAAGAATTTCTGGGGAAAAGTACTCCTGACAAAAATACTGGTAGAGGGGGAAATTTTTGCTCTGGCTCCCCTTTAGAAAAGAGGTAACGTCTGAACAGATGAGGGTGACGCAGTTACCCCAGGTCAGCCCTACAGAGGGCAAACAGAGAAAGCAGTCTGCTTGGTTGCTTCTGGCCTGAAGTGGCACTACTGTCTGGCCAGCTATAGCGGGGGTCTCCAGGGAAGCGCTGGGGAGCACGCGGGGCACACGTCTGTATGTGTCTCTCTGCGGGTGCATCTGGGTTTAAGGCTGCGTGCACATGTCTCTATATGTTCTTTAGAAAAATAGTCAAAAGATGCACCACAATAGGCTAGTGCGGGTGGCACCTGTGGCTCAGCGAGTAGGGCGCCGGCCCCATATACCGAGGGTGGAGGGTTCAAACCCGGCCCCGGCCGAACTGCATCAAAAAAATAGCCGGGTGTTGTGGTGGGCGCCTGTAGTCCCAGCTACTCGGGAGGCTGAGGCAAGATTAGCGCCTAAGCCCAAGAGCTGGAGGTTGCTGTGAGCTGTGACTCCACGGCACTCTACCTAGGACAATAGAGTAAGACTCTGTCTCTACAAAAAAAACAAAAACAAAAACACAATAGGCTAGTGCCTTAAATCAGCAAGGAGGCTAACGATGAGGTTTGAGCAATATGCACCTCATGGAGGAAAGCATATCACAAACCCCTGCTTCCTCACGCACGCATGCGCACATGCAGATGTTGAGTAACTGGTAGATGTTAGCGATGCACATAGACACAGATACGTCATTTTAGACGTGGCTAAAGACACAAGTGCTGCTGAGTACCTGCTATCCACGCCACAGGTATGCTATGGGAAAGACTAAGAGAACAGTACATTTGAAATGGTATTTAAATCATCTGATCTATTCTTCTGTGTATAACAAAGAATACTGGCTAACAAACTCCTTCAAGTAGCACCTTCTTTTCTGAAAGAACTATTGAAATCGGCCCCAATTTCTAACCCCCACTAACATGCTGTAGACGAAGGGTCACTGAATCCTGCAGAAGTCAAGAAGTGTGGATAATGAGTCCATATCTGTCACCTAGGTAAGTCACCTCTCTGGTTCTGATTCTTCCTCTATTAAATGTGAATGTTGTCTATAAACTCTAAACTTCCTTCTAGCTAAAGCGGTTATTTTCGATCAGTATGTGATGATGCCACTGCACTCTAGCTTGGTCAACAGAATGAGACCTTATCTCAAAAAAAAAAAAAAAATTCCCAAACAACTTCTCAGTGGTGGTTTTTTTTTTTTGTTGTTGTTTGTTTGTTTGTTTTTGCAGTTTTTGGCTCGGGCTGTGTTTGAACCCACCACCTCCGGCATATGGAGCTGGCACTTTACTCCTCTGAGCCACAGGCACCGCCTTTCAGTTGTGGTGGGGTTTTTTTGGGGTTTTTTTTTTTTTTTGGAAACAGAGCCTCAAGCTGTCACCCTGGATAGAGGGCTATGGCATCACAGCTCACAGCAACCTCCAATTCCTGGGCTCAAGCGAGGCTCCTGCCTCCGCCTCCCAAGTAGCTGGGACTACAGGCGCCCTCCACAACGCCCAGCCATTTTTTGGTTGGAGTTGTCATTGTTGTTTGGTGGGCCTGGGCTGGATTGGAACCCGCCAGCTCAGGTGTACGTGGCTGGCGCCTTAGCCTGTTGAGCCACGGGCACCAAGCCTCAGTTGTGTTATTTAATGAAATACTTCCAAATATGTTTTTTGACATTTGAGGACTAAGGGGTGAATGCAGAGTTCATTTTTCTTTTCTTTTCTTTCTTTTTTTTTTTATAATTGAATATATGTATTTTATTGTTCTTCATTACATTATTCCCCCCTCCACTCCTCCGTGGTAAGACAGAATTGATTTACAGAAAAGAATACAGAAAACACCAAAGCTCCTGGTAGAGGGAGAGATTTCAATTGGGGAGAGAGATGCTCTCTCCGTTCCTCTCCCGGTCTTTCTCTGTCTCCTTCTCTAGGCC
>CAUYRH010101142.1:0-18211 GCA_963574655.1 Perodicticus potto
CTTATAATTCTTTCCTATAACTAAATCCTCCTCTACTTATAATTCTCTCCTATAAATAAATCCTAACTTACCACCACTATTGTGGTCCGTCGATTCCTTCTTCGAATCGCCGAGACCAAGAGCCTGAAATTCCGGTATCAACAACACTGGGTAATTTTACTCGAATTACAATGTTCAATCCCCACAACAATCATCTGTGGAATTTTGAAGCTTATACTTTGATAACAGACAGTCTCCAGAGCCTTTGATCTTCTTGCTTATTCCCTGAGACCTGGCATTTGATAATGGGTCTTAGTGTACTAGATTGGGATCTTAGATGCCAGTGTAGCAGATATTGCTGATGCCCTGCCTATGTCTCCTTGGGCCTAACCAACTGCCAGCAGCTACACCATCTTGCCTATGGCGTTCTCTGAGGCTAGAGCTCTAACTGTGAGCATAGTACGTGGAAATGTAATGGCTTTAGCAAAGGGCAGCCTTTAATGGATAAGAGTTGGTGTATAAACCAACCCTAGCACCTTTGCTTCTCTGGTAGAAACACTCAGAGACATGGTATCTGCACCAGTCTGCCGAATTCTCCAGAGGGATTTGTGCCCCTGTTACCCACAGTACTAACATGCTGAGAACACTTTCTCTATTGATTGCTCTTCCTCCTTCTCTTACTCCCCATGCACCCAAATAAGCTACTTTGCATATGTATTCTTATTCCAGGGTCTGCTTCTGGAGAATCAAAACTAAGACAAAGAGTAAAGGGAAGTTGCACCTATGAATTAGGAGAACACAGGTGCAGGAGATGCTGTCGTGCTGGAAGGACAGCATACCTGGAATAAGGAAACAAGAGAAAAGCCAACAACTTACACATACAACCTTGAGGAATAGTTGTAAGTGATGAAAGACAAAAAAGTACATATATGATTTTGGAAGACATGTGACTTACCCATACAGCCTGAATGTAAATACTACTATATAGCATATTTCATACTAACTTAAACTGAAGAAGGCTGTTTTATACCAACTTTACTACACTTAAAAGATTGTTTCTCAACTTGTGACTATGGTGTTATTGATTAACGGGACTTCCAGTGATGCCTAATATGTTTTCAGGAAATAACATAGGCACAGGGAAAATCTTGCCTTGTTAGGGTTAATAGTATTGTAAAGTGTTAACTATTTACATTTATACATTTTAATTCCTGACTGCCTTCGATTTTATATCTTCAACTTCATGTCTATATTAACTGAGTTTTGTCTGAGACTAGATGTCATATTTAAAATGTATTATATGGTTGTTATAATATTCTGAAATAAGTTGTTTTTGACACTTTTACTGGGGGAGGGGTTGCTGTTATTAGTGGATTTGTAACGTACAAACTTTAAAATGCCTTTTTAAAAATTTTTATAAATTCCATAGACTCAGAGAGGGTAGAATAAGCCTTAAGCAGGCATTCCTTCTACTGAATACATCAGCCACAAGAGGAAATTTGCTAGTTATGAGCAATAATAGGGTATTTTGAGATAATCTTTATAGGATCTCAGTACTTAATCCCTACTCCTTGAGTCTTGAAGATTCCCCATACGCTCACCACCTTTTAGCCAAAGACTGTTTTCACCAGAGATACACCACTGATTTGTAACAAGCATTAACAGGTAAACTTTCTTAAAAAATCTGCTTGATCATGGAAGAACATGGGCTTAATGACAAAGTATATACAGACAATGGCCAACTTCCTTTTGTAAACAAGATGCATGGCTGAGTTAAACCCATGTGTTTTCCCTCCCATGAGTACATCTATCTCATACAGTTGTTGAAAGGATAAAAATTAAATAATGTAAAGTGCTTCAAGCAGTATGAATCACAACATAAGAGCCGGATAAATGCTAGTGATTGTTATTTAAGTAATAGCCCAATCATTAGACACAAAGTTTTTACTTGGAACTAATCTATAATATATTGGTAAAGGTACAGATTAATCCGAGCTCCTGGTTTCCAGCCTTTTAAAAAACAACCTGGTAAAATAGCTATTTTTATCACATCCACTTTACAGGTAAAAAACTGGTAAGGGTAGCTTAGAGGGCTAGCAGGGCAGCACCAAGGTGATCAGCAAGTGTCAGATAGCCAGGCTCAACTTACTCATGATGGTGTCATTGAATAACCCAAGGTCACTTCAAGTACTTGGTCTTATCTGCTTTCCATAGCAGAGTAGTTACCTTCTTCAGACAGCTCTCTCATTAGGAAATCAAGAAAATTCAGATTTGCTGGAGAAAAGATCAGGCCCACATCTCCCAGAAATCTGGTGTGCTTTCTGACTTGTTTATACACTGACAGGAGCATTGAGAGACTTAAGAACACGCTATAGCTGGTTGCCTGTAACGCCATAGTTAGAGCACCAGCCCTGTGCATGGGGCCTGGCAGGTTCAAACCTGGCTTTTTTTGCTAAACAAAAAAAAGACAAAAACAAAACAAAACAAAAAAACAGACCATACACAGAGAAAGTACAAACAACAGACACTTCCTTTTTACTGCTAATGAATTATCAACCTTATTAATATGCATGAAAATCATCCTGATATTTATTAAAAACACTAATTCTTGGCCATGCCATCAAGGAATTCTGATTCAGGAAGACTGAGTTTGCATTTTAAATGTATCTCCAGGTAATTCTGAAGCAGGTGACTGGGTAACCATACTTTGAGAAAACTGATCTCCTTGATGACGAATTAACATAATTAGTATTTAATATTTTTTGGATTATAAAAGAAAAATTAGAAAGTACTACTAATAAAACAGAAAATAAAAACTATCCACAATTATACTTTCTAGAGATGATTGCAAATATTTTAATAGGTATATCTCTAGTCTCTTTTTAAAAATAAAGAATAAGGGCTTGGCACCTGTAGCTTAAGCGGCTTAGGTGCCAGCCACATACACCAGAGCTGTCGAATCCAGCCCGGGCCTGCCAAACGATAATGACAACTACAACCAAAAAACAGCCAGGCATTGTGGTAGGCACCTGTAGTCCCAGCTACTTGGGAGACGGAGGCAAGAAAATAGCCCAGGAGCTAGAGGTTGCTGTGAGCTGTGATGCCATGGCACTCTACCCAGGGCAACAGCTTGAGGCTCTGTCTCAAAAAAAAATAAGAATAATCAGCTCGGCGCCTGTGACTCAAGCAGCTAAGGCGCCAGTCACATACACCTGAGCTGGCAGGTTGGAATCCAGCCAGGGGTCGTCAAACAACAATGATGGCTGCAACCAAAAAATAGCTGGGCGTTGTGGTGGGCATCTGTAGTCCCAGCTACTTGGGAGGCAGAGGCAAGAGACTTGCTTGAGCCCAGGAGTTGGAGATTGCTATGAGCTGTGATGCCACAGCACTCTACCTAGGGTGATAGCTTGAGGCACTGTCTCAAAAAAAAAAAATTAAAAAAAAATGAAAATAAAAATAAATAAAGAATAAGGACAATAATTAACATCTTTGGGGGGACATTAGGCAGTCATTTTTCACATCTATTTTCAAGTACTTTTAATCAAGTGAAGAGTGTTCAATTTCATAGATATGTTCCTTTTATACCAACTCTGAATGGTTTTTAGAAACGATTTCCATGTCTAAAATATATGTAAATTTACCCTATGAAATCCATTTATATTCCTGTTGAGTGAAGAGATTGGACTAGATGATATTTAACGTCTATTCTAAGATGTTATACTCTTAAGATTCTTATAACTCTTCATGTATAAGGAATGACCACATTCAAACTTGATAGAAAATTTAAAATTATTATATATTCCCCAAAACTTACACTGAAAGATTTGCCCTTGAGCTTTGACTTTTTGTCCAGACTTCCTGTGACAGTGTATCAAAGGCAATAATACTTCTCCAAAGGTGATATACAAGCCAACAAGCACATGAAAAGATGCTCAATATCACTAATCATCATAGAATTGCAAATCAAACCCACAATGGGATAGTCACTCATACCCCTTAGGATGGTTACTATTAAAAAAACTGAAAATAATAAGTGTTAGCAAGGAAATGGAAAAATTAGAACCCTTGTGCAATACTGGCGGGATTGAAAAATGGTGCAACCATTGTGGAAAACAATATGTAAGTTCCTAAAAATGTATATTAAAAAATAGAAGTACCATATGATCCAGCAATTCTACTTCTGTGTATTTATCCAAAAGAATGGAAAGTAAGGTCTCAAAGAGATATTTGCTCACCCATGTTCACAGCAACACTGTTCACAACAGCCAAAAGGCAGAAGCAAGGTAAAAGCAACTTAAATATCCATGGGCAGGTGAATGTATTAACAAAATGTGATCTATACATACAATGGAATACTATTCAGTGTTAAAAACAAAAGATATCTGTTACATAGTGAACACTGATGGATCTTGAAGACACCTTGGTAAGTAAAATAAACCAGTCACAAAAAGACAAATACTGAATGATTCCACTTACATAAGATAGCTAAATTAGTCAAATTCATTGAAACAGAAAGTAGAATGATGGCTGTCAGAGTCTGGGGGGAGTTCAAAAGGGGAAGTTGATGTTTAATGGGTAGAGAGTTTCAGTTTTGCAAGATGGAAATATCTTTTACAAAAGTATGAATATACTACATTACCTAACTGTACACTTAAAAATAGAAATAATAAAAAGAATAATGTTGTCATTTTATAATATTTTGGATTGTTATGAAACATAATAATGGTTATTAACTATATGAACTATAAGAACTTAATATTAACTATATAATTTGATAACTTTGTTTTGATAAAAAAGTTTTCAGCCAAATTGCTAATTTCTAGTTAAACTTACTTGGGGTTTATACTTCTTGAACTTGTTAGATTAAATCTAGCAGCAATAAAAATAATGACTACAAATAGCCAAAACTATTGCATAACAGAATGGTTTGTTAGGACTGGGCATGAAATTTGACGCTAAGCTCACTGACAAACACAGGAGACACATGAATAATGAAAGCAATGAATATTAAATTTCGGCCGAATTATTGAAGGTGCATTTGTCTGAATAGAGAGTGGGAGAGAGAGAGAGAAATAGAATGGAAGACGGAGAGGAAAGGATGAGAGAGCGGCGTCTCAGAATTACAGGGCATAAAATTGTCTCTTTCCAACTTCTATTGCTATTTTAATAAAGAATACACAGCGAAACTTCAGGTATGAGATTTTTTTTCACTTTTAAGTTTTTCTTTTTCTCTCTCTTCCTTTTTTTTTTTTTTTTTTTTTGAGGCAGAGCCTCAAGCTGTCACCCTGGATAGAGTGCCGTGACATCGCAGCTCACAGCAGCCTCTGATTCCTGGGCTCAAGCGAGTGTCCTGCCTCCGTTCCCAAGTAGCTGGGACTACAGGCGCCCACCACAACACCCAGCCATTTTTTTGGTCACAACCGTCATTGTCGTTTGACGGGCCTGGGCTGGATTCGAACCCACCATCTCAGTTGTAGGTGGCTGGCGCCTTAACCTGTTGAGCCACAGGCGCTGAGCCTCTTTCTTTTTTTGAGACAGAGTTTTACTTTGTTGCCCTTTGTAGAGTGTTGTAGTGTCATAGCTCACAGCAACCTCAAACTCTCCAGCTCAAGGAATCCTCTTCCCTCAGCTTCCCGAATAGCTGGGACTACACACACTCACTACAATGCTCAGCTACTTCTAGAGATTGGGGTTTTGCTCTTGCTCAGGATGTTCTCAAACTCCTGAGCTGAAGGGATCCTCCGGCTTCAAACTCCCAGAGTGCTAGGATTACGGGCCTGCCCTCCCCTTCCCTTCCTTTTTTTTTTTTTTTAAATAGAAACAAGATTTCACAATGTTGCCCAGGCTAGGCTTAACTCCTTGGCTCAAGGAATCCTTCCACCTCAGCCTCTCCAGTAGCTTGGATTACAAGTATTCACCACTGTACCCAGCTCAGGTGTAACATATTTTCTTTATACAGGAGAACTGATTGGGTCATGGCCAAACAGAAATCACTTTTATTATTGGCTAATTTGAATGAAATGAATTCTATTGCCAACTAGTTTTTCATTTTTACAAAGATCAAAGTGAAGAAAAATAGTGACTCTTTTCCATTTTTCTTGGTTAGGAACAACAGTCTTCTTCATTTTACTTTTGATATTATGTTTGTACTCGAGTCTCTGTCAGAACTGTGGATAAGGTAGATTGGTTTAGTCACATATGACCAGAGTTACTGAGATATTCTTTTTAATTTAAATGTTTATACTTTTTATCATTGAAAATTTCAACCATATATATACTAAAGTGGAGAAAATAACACAGTGAATTCCCAAGTACAATCATGTGTAGTTTAATGACAAGGATACATTCTGACAGATATGTCATTGGGCAACTTTGTCATGGGGACAGGATAGAGTGTACTTACACAAAAGCTATTTGGTGCACACTACTACAAATAGGCTTTATGGTATATAGCCTATTGTTCCCAGACCACAAACTTGTATAGCATGTTTCTGTGCTGAATATTTCAGGCAATTGTAACACAATGTTAAGTATTTGTGTATTTAAACATATCTAAATATGTAGCTCAATAGGAAAGTTTTGAGACTGTTTTATAGTCTATTATTTCATTTCCAAGAAACACAGTTGACAGTGTCCTTTCTGATTCACCTGTGCAAGTTTCAACTTGCTTGGCTTATCAGTGTTTCTGGGAGGGCTTCATTTCTTTCTGTCTGTATGGATCTTACATTTCTTGATTTTTGGGTATATCAAAACTTCTATGATAACCCATGTATAGGAAAAGGTACAATAAAAATATATATAAAAGATTTTTAAAAGGAACACTTATATAGGGGACTTACTGCAACTGGTGCTATAGGACTGGAAGTTGCTCTGGTTCAATGAGTGAGTGAGTGGTAAGTGATTGTGTAGGCCTTGGACATTACTGTACACTATTTAGGTTTTATAAATATTGTATACTTAGGCTACACTGAATTTATTTTAAAAATTACTTTCTTCAGTAATAAATTAACCTTGGCTTACTGTAACTTTCTTACTTTATCAGGTTTTAAAAAATTGTAACTTTTCAACTCTTGTAGTAATAGCTTACAACACACAAACACATTGTATAGCTATACAAAAATATTTTCTTTATTTATAAACTCATTCTATAAGCTTTTTTCTATTGTTTTTAATTTTTTAAGCCTTTTCATTAAAAACTAAGACACAAACTTACACACATATTAGTGCCTAGACAGGATCAAAATCATCAATATTGCTGTCTTCTACCTTCACATCTTGTCCCAGTAGAAGGTCTTCAGGGGCAATCACACACATGGAGCTTACTGTCACCTCCTATGTTAACAACGCTTTCTTCTGGAATACTTCCTGAAGGACCTGCCTGAGGCTGTTTTACAGTTAACTTTTTTTTATATGTAGAAAGAGTATGCTCTAAAATATGTTAAAAAGTATAGCAAATACATACACCAATAATATCATCATTTATTATCAAGAATTAGGCACTGTACATAATTGAATGTGCTATACTTTTATTTGACTGGCAGTACAGTTGTTTTTGTTAACACCAGCATGCATCACCACAAATGTGAGTAACACATTGTGCTATGATATTATGATGGCTATGACATCATTAGGTGATAGGAATTTTTCAGCTCCATTGTAATCTTATGGGATCACTGTCATTACGTGCAAGCTGTGGTTGACTGAAACACTGTTATGTGGTGTGTGACTGTACTTGTCACTCAGCTTCAGCAATGGTCAACTTATGCATTTGTTTCATATGTATTTCCACCTATTTCACTCACCTCCAGATTACTTTGCAGCAAAACGCAGACATGATGATATCAATTTACCTGAGATATTCATTACCAATTCTCTGCAGGGACAAATTATAATCAAGAGCCTAGCCCAGAAGCAAATACATCAGTTGTGCATGATAAAAGTGTAATAAAAGTGAATGTTAAACGCATATGAAAATAGTCACAAATGAAAGCAGTGTCATTTCCAGAGAGATAGAGTCATAGGCTCTTATAGAGGTCCCCCCAAATTGCAGGTGATATGCTTAGAACCAAAATCCATCATCAGAAGCCTGTGAATGTGTGCAAAAGCACACAGGGCCTACTTTTAGTCTGGTGACTCAGGTTTCCTTTCTTCCTAGTCTTTCTCTCACTAGTCTTGGGACAGTACCTGAAATTCCACATTACTACATTGCTCTCTTTGCTTTGCTAGCATTGTAAGGCCCTACTGAATGCAGAAAAAAAGGGATATTATCAATCATTAGCAATTTAACATTATTTTAAATAAATTTTTTCTCATTCCAAAAGCAACAGGAATTCATTATAATTTGTATAATACAAAAAAGTCCAAAGAAGAACATAAAAAGCACCCATAATCAAGGTACTTTCTAAACACCAAAATTTTAGTGCATTTTCTTCCTTTTTTTCCTTAGGAACATATATGTATTTTGTTTTTCACAAACATGGGATTATATTTTATGTACAGTTTTTGAGCTGTTTTAATTATTTTATAATATATAGTGAACATACTTCCATATGATTAAATATTATTCCCCAACATAATTTTTTATTTTTAAAATAAAATAATTTTTTTATTTTCCATTGTAAGGAAGGATAATAATTAAGGTCTTTTAAGGACATTTTGATTATTTCCTCTTAGATATACCTTTGTGGGTTACAGTCTTATAGCTTAAACTCTGTATATGTCAATGGAAAAGAAATATAGGCATTTAGGCAGATTCAGTTCCAGACCACTCCAATAAAGCAAAATCACAATAAAATAGCCACACAACTTTTTTGTTCCCCAGTGCATACAAAAATTATGTTTATACAATGCTGTGTCATCTCAAACTCTGCTTTATCAACTTAGTTTATGTAATATTCTAAACTCTTTATTGTCGTTTCAACAGTGTTCACAGCATCTTCACTAGAGTAGATTCCACCTCAATAAACCACTTTCTTTGCTCATCCATAAGAAGAAATTCCTCATCTGTTAAAGTTTTAGCATGAGATTGCAGCAATTCAGTTACATCTTCAGGCTCTACTTTTTTTTTTTTTTTTCTTTTTAGAGGCTTGATTGATGCTGACTTGTTGAGTAGTTGGATGTTGACTTTTTTTTTTTTGTAGAGACAGAGTCTCACTTTATCACCCTTGGTAGACTGCTGTGGCATCACACAGCTCACAGCAACCTCCAACTCCTGGGCTAAGGTGATTCTTTTGCCTCAGCCTCCCGAGTAGCTGGGACTACAGGCGCCTGCCACAATGCCTGTCTATTTTTTTGTTGCAGTTTGACTAGGGCTGGGTTTGAACCCACCACCCTTGGTATATGGGGCCGGGGCCCTACCCACTGAGCCACAGGTGCGGCCCCAGGCTCCACTTCTAACAATGTTCTCTTGCTATTTCCAACACATCTGCAGTTATTTCCTCCACTGAAGCCTTGAACCTCTCAAAGTCATCCATGGGAGTTGGAATCAACTTCTTCCATGCTTTTATTAGCCTTCTCTCATGAATCACAAATGTTCTTAATGGCATCTAGGGTGAAAAATCCTTTTCAAATGGTTACTAATCTATCTGCCCAGATACATCAAAAGAATCACTATCTATAGCAGCTCTAGTGTTACAAAATCTATTCTTAAATAACACAACTTGAAAGCTGAAATTACTCCTTGATCCATGGGCTGCAGAATAAATGTTGTATTAGCAGGTATTAAAAACTATATTTATCTCTTTGTATATCTCTGTCAGCACTCTCTGGTGACCAAGCACATGGTCAATGAGCAGTAATTTATTATTATTATTATTATTTTAAAAAGGTTTATTTTGTGTCAAATTTAAAGACCATGACTTGGAGCCACAAAGAAGCCTTGAGCAGGTGGACTTAAGATGGTGGGGTTATAGTTCAGTTTTATACATTTCAGGGAAACATGAATTACAAGTAAAGTCATAAATCAATATGTGGAAGGCATACATTGGTTATACCTGCAAAGGTGGGACATCTCAAAAAAAGGTCTTGCAGGTTACAGGTGGGTTTAAAGATTCTTTAGTTGACAATGGGCTGGAAGAGTTAGACTTTGTCTAATAGACAAGGAGTCAGTGAAAAGGAATGCTTGCGTTAAGATAAGAGTCTGTTAATCAGAGAAAAAGTACCAGACCTATGCCCAGACTCAAGTGGTTTGCTATGTATAGCAAGGACCTGCAGGTATGTCCTGCATAGCCTTAGGCCTGTTAATGAGTCACAGAGGACATCTCTAAGAAGGGAAGGGGGATGATGAGGCATGTCTGGTATTCTTTTGAAAACACATGTAGTGAGAATAAGATGAAGTTAGGCGGACTAGGGCAGACACGACACAGTTGGTTTGGTCGGTTTAGGTCCTTCCTGACCTTCACCCCACCCCGCCCTGTCTCTCATTCTTACTGTTTTGTAAATTTAGCTCCCACCCTAAAGATGCCTCTTTTGAGTAGTTTAGGTGGACTGATTTAGATTAACTTTGGAATTGGAATATTATAATAGGTCACTGATTTATGCTGATTATTATTTGGAATAGGGGTTGGTGTGGTCTTTGCTTTGAACTTTTACGTATAAAACTGTAATTTTGAAAATGAAAGAACAAAATAGTCTTGGAGAGGTTTCTCTCACTGTTCTCCAGAATCCCAGCCTTCTGACAAAGTTTGGTAGACCTATCTCTGTCTCTGCATATTGGCTGACAGTGATAGATGGCTGAATCCTCTTAGTCCAGTAATACTTCTCATGGCTGGGCACTCAGATTTAGGGATCCTCTTTGCCAAGATGGTGCCCAGGCAGTCATCTATTGTGGGGGAATCTTACAAGTTTATTTTAGTTCACAATTCCCTGCTTTGAGCCAAGATCTGCCAGAGGCAGCATCAACAGCCAAACTCTTATGTTGTCCCATTCATTGCTGGGGTGGTGTGGCTATCTGCTACCTGAGGTCCATCCGGGGCCTCAGTGGGACCCTTGTGGCCAGGAGAACTGAATGGCCAAAATGCTTACAGCCAATTAAATGTTTTGTGCTAGATGGGACTGGAGGTGGCTAGGTACTCATTAACCCTTTAAAACCCTTCTAGGCATTATAAGAGTAAAAACCAAAACATCAAAGGCAAGGCTACAAAATTAACTTATCTGTTAAATGTTGAGCTAGTATATTTTTGGGTTTAGTAGCAAGCTTGCAGCAAACATAAGCATTGTTAACCACTTAAGTGAAGGAATTTAGAGAGCTCTGTTCTGTCATATTTTAGTCTCTTTAGTAATTCATCCTAAGATGGCTGATACATTTCTTGTTATATCTCCTTTTGCATAAACCCCTCAACTAAGAACAATTGTACACAGGAAGAAAAGAGCAGCAATGTTGTGAAAGTAATTTTTTTTCCTGAGTAGTAGATCTTGACAGTGGGCTTAAAACATTGAGTAAATCATGCTATAAACAGATATGCTGTTATCCTTGCTTTGTTGCTCCATTTATATAGCATAGGCAAAGAATATATTTAATAGTTCTTAAGAACCCTGGGATTTTTGGAATGACAGCAAGCAATGGCTTCAACTTAAAGTCACCACCTGTATTAGCCCTTAGCAAGAGATTCAGCCTATTCTTTGATGCAAGGTATTGACTTCTCTCTAGTTATGAAAGTTCAATAGAAGGCTGTTTTGTCTACATTGAAAATTTGTTGTTTACAGTGGCCACTTTCATTAATTATGTTAGCTAGATCTTTTGGATAACTTGCTAGTAGCTTCTACATCAGTACTTACACTTTTATGTTATGGGGATGTCTTTTTTCCTCAAACTTCATGAACCAACCTCTGCTAGTTTTCAACTTTTCTTCTGTAGTTTCTTCACTTCTCTCAGCCTTCACAGAATTTAAATAGAGTTAGGGCCTTTTTCTGGATTAGGTTTTGGTTTAAGGAAATGTGGCCTGTTTGATCTTCTATCCAGACCACTAAAACATTCTCCTTATCAGCAATAAAACTGTTTTGTTCTCTTATCATTGATGTGCTCACTGGAGTAGCACTTTTAATTTCCTTTAAGAACTTTTCCTTGCATTCAAAACTTGGCCAAGCTTAGCTTTGGACATTTCTTTATCACTAAGCTAAATCATTTCTAGCTTTTGATTTAAAGTGAGAGACATGCAACTCTTCCTTTCACTTGAACACTTAGAGGACTTTATGGGGTTACCGATTGGCCTACTTCCAATGTTGTCGTGTCTCAGCAAACAGGGAGGCCCAAAGAGAAGGGAAGAGTCAGAGGAATGGCGGTCAATGAAGACATAACACATTTATCACTTAAGTTTGCTGTCTTATGTGGATGTGGTTTGTGGCACTCCAACAATTACAATAATAACATCAAACATCACTGATCACCATAACAAATAATGAAAAATTTGAAATATTGCCAGAATTACCAAAATGCTACAGTCATCTGGTGAGCACATGCTGTTGGAAAAACGTCACTGATTGACTTTATACTTGATGCAGTGTTGCCACAAACTTTCAACTTTTAAAAATCCAATAAAGGGCAACAAAACAAGGGCCTATAGTTGGATCCCAGTATGTGCATGTTTTTAGGACCTCTCCTTTTATAAAATATGTAATGCCAACTAGCCTTGAGAAAAAGTCCTCCAAATTATACTCCCACCAACAGTGTAGGTGTATAGATGTATACATGCATTATATATATTTGTGTCTATGGTTTAACAAACATTTGTCATAATGAGAAAAGTCTGTTTGATAGATGAAAATGCGTACTAACTTTTCTCTGCTTCATCTTAGCTCAGAATAGAGTCCAATTAAGTTTGGAAAGTGGTGGTGAGGGGAAGGTAGGAGGAGGAGGAGGTAGAAGGAAGGAAAAGGCATGAGATTTGTTTATTTTACAGAATAAAGTTAAAAGATGCAATATAATATTTTCCTCCTCAGAGAGAAAGACCCAGAGGTTCTCCCTCTCTCCCTCTCACTTCCCAGAAAAACTACCACAATTCAGTTCAATCCAGTCTAAAGGGCACTGGATCTATAGAAAAAAGATCAGTTCTTTTCAGGCCTTATGACTTTAGGTACATGCACAACTCTAGTCTTGTTTATCTTGAAGGTTTATTATGTAATTAAATCAAATCATGCATTTGAAATTATTTTATGAACCTTAAATGCTACAATGGAGTGTGCCAGGAGAATTAGTCAGTAAGTAAGGTTAAAACTGAGTACAATAAAAAATACTGAGAAGTTCCTCAAATTGCCAGTAAGTTCAGAATGATACACTCTGGAGGCAGAAGAGAACAAAGACTCTCTGAAAAATAGCTGGGACAAACACACTCTCAGTTAAATTGCCAGTGGAATTGCTGCACTAGAACGTTTTCATTTCCTCTCTCTTCTTGCCAAGTGTATAACTGAGAAAGAAGAAAATAAGATGCAACTTTGGTATTCTACTATTGCACATTGGAAAGTCAAGAAACCTCTCTGGGTCTTTGTCTAATGGTGTAGTTCAGCTGGATCAGGGTTTCATCCACGGTTTCATCTGACAAATATCTTCAGAGTTTACCATGCTCACTGTTCCAAGCTGCTGTGCTGTGTGTCGGAAGGGTGGACGCTAAGCCTGTAGCAGTCTGATCACAAGAGGCTGGTGAGTGGTGAGACGGTTTCGACCTTGATGTGAGGAATCCTGGATTCTTTGATCACCTTCCAGGAAAGGCAATGAACTTTGAAAATTCAAGGTAGGTTACATATTTTGTTGTTACTTTGTTTCCCTTTTGCTGTTCATGTTGCTACTTTTTGACACAGAGTAGTCTTTCTTTCAAACGGGTTAACTCTCTAAAAACTTTTTAAACGAAAAATACAAACTCTGGAAAAATTCAAACTGTACAATAAAAGGTAGACAATGAGAAGCTTCTTTTCTATTCCAGGCCCCTCCCCCACCCCACATCCCTACCCAAACTTCTCCTACTCAGAGGTTATCATTGGGTAAATGTTTAAAAAGTAAGTTATTGTTGAGGTGATCTCTGGAATCCAAAAATTAAAATGCCAAACTTCAGTCCATTACAGATCTAAGTTTACGTCCATTTCTTGTGCAGCACATATTTTACCGTGCAATAGAGACAGCCTCGGCTAGACTAACATTATGGCTGTTAAAGGGACACATAAATGTAAATTGGTCTCAAAATATTAGAACGAGAACGCCTGAAGGGCAAGAGAGAGGCTCCTTTTAGGATGTAAGCTCTATGGGTACGAAATTCATCACCAGCGCTCCCTGCAGGCCCTGGCACACCTAAGGTGCCCCTCTGGGTAAAGCCCCTACAGCCCACCACAGACGTCGCGGCTGGTCGTCTGCTGTGGGAATCAGAGCAGGGGGCATCACGTGACTCAAGCTCCCCCTTCATCCACCCCAACCAGAGTTGCAGCGCCGGAGCCGCCCCCACCGGAGCCCCCACTAATCCGGAAAGGAAGTCAAATTGGGCCAAGCCTGGCGAAGGGTGTGTTCCACCGCCACATTACCACCGAACTAACTCTCCGCACTCGCCTCCAAGTCCCAGACTGTCGTCCAAGACCCCCTAGCAGTAAGATTGCAAGCAAGAGTAGAACCAGGGATGGGTCAGAGCGCATGCGTGTCGACGCAGCGCGGACGCCGAGTGAAAATTTGGGCGGAGCTTCAGAAAAACAGGCGGGGAGCGAAGGAATCTTCAGAACGCGCGCGTGCGCGCGCGCCAGCCCTCCTTATCTCGACCCACGCGGCGCGGCGCGGCGCTGTGACGCCCGCGCGGTTGAAGGGGCGGGGCCAGGGCGGGCCTCTGGCTCCTCCCGCCTCTCTTGGGCCAGACTCTCCCTCCCCTTCCCTCCCCCACTCACGGCCCCGTCAACGCGGGGGTGCTTTCGTCGCGTAGCCTCGCGTCTGCCCGGCCCGGCCCGGCCCGGCCAGGCCAGGCCAGCGGGCAGATGCCCGGAGCTGCTACCGCCACCGCTGCCGACTCGGCTGGTCACAGTGTAGGAGGCGGGCTACCAGTCCGGGGCCGCTGAGTGTGACGGACGGGGCCAGGGCCGCCGGGCGCCCAGGCGACGGTGGCTTCGTGCGGACCATGTATTTCCTGAGCGGCTGGCCCAAGAGGCTGCTCTGCCCTGTGGGAAGCCCGACCGAGGCGCCTTTCCACGTTCAGTCCGACCCGCAGAGGGCTTTCTTCGCTGTGCTGGCCCCGGCCCGCCTCAGCATCTGGTACAGCCGAGTAAGTAGAATCGCCCGCCACCCTTCGCCGCTCTCTCCCTGGCTTCCTGGCTCCGTACCGCTCCCAACTTCCACCCCGAGCCCCTGTCCCCTGCCCCTTCTTGCCAGACCGACTGGCCCTTGCCGTCGGCGTCCTAGTTCCACCTACTTGGCCGCACGTACCCGTTGGCTCGGGGCACGTCCTCCAGCCGGCAATCCGGGGTGGATGAGATCTCTGCGCCTCCCCGCGTTGGACCGACGGCTGCGCTTGGTGCAGACCCCGCGCGCCCCCTGGGCAGAGCCCAGACTTGCCCTTTACTCCCTTCCCCCATTCCCCGAGAAACAAATTTGTTTAAACTTTCCTCAATTAGAATCCGGCCGCTGTGGTGTCCCAACCCTCTCTTGCTTTAAAGGTCGTTGTTTTGGAGTTAGGGAAAGCCTGTTGGGCTTTACCCAGCGCCAGACTTTACAGGAGTGCAGTAACTTAAAAACTCCACCCTCAGTTCTTTATTTTCTACTGAAGGTCTGGTTATTTAATTCCCATCCTCACCCTCAGTGTTTTTCCCCTACTTTTGAGCTAGTCCTGGGCTGTTCTTGGACTTTTCAGAGAAATGTAGGGGGAGAAGGAGGAGCGGAAGTAGAACTCAATCTGTGGGCGCTGCTCCTAGCCCACAAAACACCTGGAAATAATAAGACTTGGGAGGAGCATGGAGCTGAGTTTTGTTTTTACTTTGAGTCCTGGCTGTTTTTTCTTCTTGCGTTTAATAACCCAATAGATAAGAAAAATAACTTGAAAAATAAGTGGTTGTGGATGGGATGGTCCCTACTCCTTACAAGTACTGCTATAGATCTGTCAAAACGACAGAATTCAGATTATAGAGTCCCGCCCCCAGCATACTAATCTTTGTCAGAGTGAAGCTTTTTCTCTTTTCGAAGTTAATTTGACCATGTAGAGATAGGTTGTGACCTTGCTGTTAGATGGATGTGAATGCTGGTTTTAGACAGATTAGTTAAAATCCCCAGATCTCTCTGTATGTTACCCTTTGACTGCCTGTGATGTCCTGGACTGTCCTCACAGCCTTGATGGATTTAGGTCATTCCGGTATATCCTTTATTTGACTATCGTAATTGGGCTGTAAATCAGACTATTTGCCATTAAGTTTTGTCTGATCTAATTTCCAAATACATATCAGAACAAATAGGGTGTTATAAAATCTTAATACCAGTAATACGACTATTTTGTCTGGTACTTGATTAACTTTTTGGATATGTATACTGTATATTTAGTTCTTGAGTGAGATATAAGTGTATGTGTCAGTTGAATAATTTTTTGTTTAGGTTTATGTAATACTAACTTTAAAGCACATGCAGAAAAAATAATTTGAACTTGAATTTTAAGTTTCTTTGTAATTTAGTACATGATTCCACTTTAACAAATTGTTTGTAAAACCTAAAATTTGACTTTTCTTACCTGTTAAAAGGAAGACTGAACTTAATTTTAGGCACACATAAATTTTATTTTTTTATTTCAGGTTATGTGAGTGTACAGATAACCAGGTCACAATAATTGAATTTGTTAGGTAGAGTCCCTCTTGTAGTTATGACCTGCATTCAAAAGGAGTAGGCACTCATAAACTTAATATGTGGTATGAATAGACCAGAAGCCTGTAAGCCACTTTATTCTTTTCTTTCTTTCTTTTTTTTTTTTTTTTAATTTACTGTTGGGGATTCATTGAGGGTACAAGAAACCAGGTTACACTGATTGCATTTGTTAGGTAAAGACCCTCTTACAATCTGTCTTGCCCCCAGAAGGTGTGGCACACACCAAGACCCCACCCCCTTGCTTCTTCCCTCTCTCTGCTGTTACTTTCCCGACTCCTCCCTACTTCTTTCTCTCTCTGCTCTCCTCTTTCCTAACCCCCACTGTGTCATTAATTGTCCTTATATCAAAATTGAGTACATAGGATTCATGCTTCTCCATTCTTGTGATGCTTTACTAAGAATAATATGTTCCACTTCCATCCAGGTTAATACAAAGGATGTAAAGTCTCCATCTTTTTTAATGGCTGAATAGTATTCCATAGTATACATATACCACAGCTTATTAATCCATTCCTGGGTTGGTGGGCATTTAGGCTATTTCCACATTTTGGTGATTGTAAATTGAGCTTCAATAAACAGTCTAGTGCAAGTGTCCTTATGATAAAAGAATTTTTTCCTTCTGGGTAGATGCCCAGTAATGGGATTGCAGGATCAAATGGGAGGTCTAGCCTGAGTTCTTTGAGGGTTCTCCATACTTCTTCCAAAAAGGTTGTATCAGTGTGCATTCCCACCAGCAGTGTAAAAGTGTTCCCTTCTCTCCACATCAACCCCAGAATCCGCAGTTTTGAGATTTTTGTGATGTGGGCCATTCTCACTGGGGTTAGATGGTATCTCAGGGTGGTTTTGATTTGCGTTTCTCTAATAATGAGGGACGATGAGCATTTTTTCGTATGTTAGCCATTCATCTGTCTTCTTTAGAGAAGGTTCTATTCATGTCTGTTGCCGGTTGATATGTGGGATTGTTGGCTTTTTTCATGTGGATTAATTTGAGCTCTCTATAGATCCTAGTTGTCAAGCTTTTGTCTGAATCAAAATATGCAAATATCCTTTTCCATTGTGTAGGTTGTGGATTTGCTTTGATTGTTGTTTCCTTATCTGTACAGAAGCTTTTCAATTTAATTAAGTCCCATTTGTTTATTGTTGTTGTTGCATTTGCCATGGCAGTTTTCTTCATGAAGTGTTTCCCTAGGCCAATATCTTCCAGTGTTTTTTGTATGCTTTCTTTGAGGATTTTTATTGTTTCATGCTTTAAATTTAAGTTCTTTATCCATCTTGAATCAATTTTTGTGAGTGGAGAAAGGTGTGGGTCCAGTTTCAGTCTTTTACATGTGGATGTCTAGTTCTCCCAGCACCATGTATTGATAGGGAGTCTTTCCCACAGTGTACATTCTTGTTTGGTTTATCAAAGATTAGGTGATTGTAAGATGT
>CAUYRH010101143.1:0-13427 GCA_963574655.1 Perodicticus potto
TCTTTGCCTGGAGGTCTGGTTTTTCTTATACTTCTAATTTTCCTTTCTTGTAAATAAATTCTGACTTACCACTACCCTTGTGGTCCGTCGATTCCTTCTTCGAATCGCCGAGACCAAGAGCCTGACATTCCGGCATCAATCTGAAACCCCTACCTCTCAGGGCAGCTGTTCTTCTGGAGCCTGCCTGTTCTCCTCCCTGAAAGTGTACTTTCACTTCCAATAAAGCTTTTGCTTGCTTGGCTTGAGTAAGTGATGAGTCCTGAAATTCCTTTCCATGAAGAACACTAAGAACTCGAAAAAAACTCCACTCAGAATCTCTTAACAGAATGAATGTTCACAGGGCATAAACTTTGCTTTCTTCTAGCCTCTAACACAGCTCCAAGATAATTTTCTGTGATGAAGGAAATGTTCTATACTTGCACTGTTCAATACAGTTTTATTAGCACATGTGCATACATAGCACTTGAAATATGTCTGGTGACTAAGGAGTTAAACTTTTCATTTTATTTAAATTAAACAAAATTTAAACATAAATAGCTGTTATGCGGCTACTACCATGGATAACACAGCCTAGAACAGTAGTTAATAAATACACAGTAGATATGCAAATATTTGTTAAATGAATGAATGAAAGGGGGAAAAAAATGAAGGCTTTTCTTTTAACTTTTTATTACGGAAATTTTCAAACATTCATAAAAGTAGACAATAGCAGAATTGTACCCATCACAAAACTGTAGGCTCTTCTAACCTAAAATAAGTTTCAGTGGACACCAGTACCTCAATCTGGCTCCCAACAATGACTACATTCTTGGAAAACAAGGAATTTATATTATCCAGAGTTTATATCAAATACCATCTCTTTTTTTTTTTTTTTTTTTTGAGACAAAGCCTCAAGCTGTCACCCTGGATGAAGTGCCGTGGCATCACAGCTCACAGAAACCTCCAATTCCTGGGCTCAAGCGAGTCTCCTGCCTCCGCCTCCCAAGTAGCTGGGACTATAGGCGTCTGCCACAATGCCCGGCCATTTTTTGGTTGCAGCCGTCATTATTGTTTGGCGGGCCTGGGCTGGATTTGAACCCGCCAGCTCAGGTGTACATGGCTGGTACCTTAGCAACTTGAGCCACAGGCGCCGAGCCTCAAATACCATCTCTTAAGGCCTTTTATAAGTTATGGAGAAATTACTTTAGGAATCAGATCAGGTATATGTTGAGGGACACACCATATGCTAGTGAATGCTTGAGGCATATTTGTGACAAGACAACACTAAAGAACTATATGTATATTTTTATATCAAGGACCCAATTGACCATTTATTTTCTTTCCTAAAATTTATGTAAAGTCCTATTCTTAATCTTGCAACTACACAGAATTAGAGAGACCTTCACTCATTAGATAATAAAAACTCCTCCAGCAGGAATCTTTGTCTTCTTAGCCTTTATAACATCTGACATAATAAATGTTAACTGAATAAAGTTCATAACTGCATAAAGTGATAAATGTGAATTATCAGAGTTCAAATAGATACAGGCACTAGATCTCCATTTCCTAAACAGATAGAGATTTGAAAAGAAAATTCTCAAATGGATTTTCAAGCCTGACCCTATTTTAGTAAAATACGCTAAAAAGAAAATTCTTCAAGAACACTTGAGGTTCAATGTCCTAACTCACTAACTGGGATGATCTTATATCAGTCATGTACTTTTTCTAGGCTCCAATTTCCTCACTTATAAAAAGACAATTTGGACTTGATGGTCCCAACGATGTCATCCAACTATAAAAAAATTATGTTTATTCTAGATTTACCATACACATACACACACATTTTTGTTGTTGTTATTGAGACAAGGTGTCACTCTGTCATCCAGGTTACAGTGCCTTGGCCTCAGTCTAGCTCACGGTGACCTCAAACTCCTTGGCTCAAGCAATCCTCAGCCTCCCAAGTAGTTGGGACTTCAGGTGCCTGCCACCACACTGTTAATTTTTCTATTTTTAGTAGTGATGGGGTCTCATTTCACTGAGGCTGGTTTGGAACTCCTGAGCTCAAAAGATCCTCCCACCTCGGCCTCCCAGGGTGCTAGGATTTAGACAGGAGCTACTCACACCAACCTATCCACATTGTTAAAGAGACCCATTAACTTTCTTCCCCTGTCCTAGCCAAATCATTTTCCCTATAAGTTACTTTGAAGGAATAATACATTAAATACAATCTAACAACAAGATATCACACCTACTTTGGTGAAGTGGCAGTGCACCCCATTTCTTGAGGAGTGTGAATTCTTCGCTAGAGGCTACTAAAATACTGCTGGAATCCCATGATTAATTTACACTCAAGTCAGCTGGCTTTGGGCTTATTAGTACACACACACAAAAAGAGGCAATTATGGATATACATTTGCCTAGTAAACACTCAAGATAACACTTGTGTCTAAAAAAGTTTCTTTAATGGTTCTAAGCCAATTCTTATCTCTTTCCTAGCAGGCCAGGCCCCATAAAATATACCGTTTCAGGCTTTGTTCTGAAGTTTTACCTTTGTTTCAATGAAGCAGCAGAAATGAAGGTCAATCATGTGCACCTCATCTTGACACTGTCGTTTGATAAAATTTCTGGCTCTTCCATTTAAAATGCAGCTTTTGGCCTCCTGCGTAGCCTCCATAATAGCAAGCCCAAGCTAGCAATCAAATACCAATACTGATGCCACATTTGGGTCTAAACCCTGACAGATACACAACTGCAGCAATGTCAGCAACAAATGTCTGAAGAAAGTAGCACAAAAACTACCAAGTGACTCAAAATAAAATTCTTTTTTTTTTTTTTCTTTATCCCCCTCAGTAGGGTGCCCTGGCCTCACATAGCTCACAGCAACCTCCAACTCCTGGTCTTAGGCAATTCTCTTGCCTCAACCTCCCGAGTAGCTGAGACTATAGGCGCCCGCCACAGCGCCCGGCTATTTTTCTGTTTTGCAGTTCGGCTGAGGCCGGGTTTGAACCCGCCACCTTCGGCATATGGGGCTGGTGCCCGACTTGATGAGCCACAGGCGCCGCCCCCAAAATAAAATTCTTACACATGGTAAGAATTCTTACACACAAAATAATCTTATTTATTAAATCTGGAATTTAATCAGACACTGGTATTCGGTTTGGGTTTTGGCTTTTTAAAATCGCCACTACTATGATCACCACAAAAATGAACTGAGTAATTCATGCTATATCTTCAATCATGATTTCAGTTTTAAAATTGATGTTCTTGGCTCGGCACCTGTGGCTCAGCGGGCTAAGGTGCCAGCCACGTACACCTGAGCTGGCGGGTTCGAATCCAGCCCGGGCCCGCCAAACAACAATGACGGCTGCAACCAAAATAAAAAAAATGGCTGGGCGTTGTGGCGGGTGCCTGTAGTCCCAGCTACTTGGGAGGCAGAGGCAAGACACTCGCTTGAGCCCTGGAATTGGAGGTTGCTGTGAGCTGTGATGCCACAGCACTCTATCCAGGGTGACAGCTTAAGGCTCTGTCTCAAAAAAAAAAAAAAAATTGATGTTCTTCATACATATGTCCTTTCTAAAATCACCATAAAGGTCTTTCTGTAATAAGTTTCATCAAACTTTCAAGAAACACTACCCAAATCTCAAATAACAGCAACGTTTTAAAGGAAAATACTGCTCTGAACAGAAGGTATCTATTTTCCAATAACTCATTAATAGGAGCAAGTTCAAATCAAACTTTAAAACATGTTATTAACCTCAACTGAACCACTGGAAAGATAGATTCCAACAGACAGAATATTGTATTGCCATTAACATAAGGATAGCTTCAGACATATCTCTTATTCACACTAAGATCTAAATGCATATGATTAAAGCCATCACATCAACTGTCCATATTAATCACGTGACAATTTAATTAAAGTAAACCATCTTGTCAGATAGCTTGCCTCTTCTCTATTTCTCAACATTATCGACTTTTAATAGTCCACTGATTTAGTAACTACTTGTTTATGGCATTATCAAATGTCTTGGATACAAAAGTCCAGCATGTGGCAAGGTCAGTTATAGACATGTCCTGATGGCAAATGAAAGGAGAAATTTAACCCATCAAAGTGGTCATCAGAAGAGCAAAACCTACTACGCCTTTCTCTAGACACTCCAGGCTAGATTCAAAGTGACAGGACAAACCAGATCAAAACTAAACAGAGCTAGAAGCAACATACAAAATCCTAATGAATTCTTAGAAATCCAGGTTATCGATCCATCAACATCTAAGCTCAATTAGTCCTTTCAGAACAAAAATACTCCATGAAGTGACAAGAAATTAGTTTGAGGTCTGGGATATGAAAAGAATACAGTCAGTCACTTTATATAATTTATTGCTAAGTGCAGTCATATCACAATCTGCAGACCTTGTGAGGATTAAATACAGATGTACATCCAAGTACCCAGCTCTTAGTCTAGGAGCTGCCACATGACTCATAGTCAATAAATGTTGGTCCTTCCCCAATTCTTTAAGAACTAAAGCTTATCAAGTCAATGACCATCTGATAGTTAAAGCAAAACAAAACAAAACCTTAAGTGGTGATACAAACAATACATCTTGAAAGAACTTAATATTATAAAGTAGCAGGTAGGATCATGAAAATGAAAAATCAATACTGAAAACATTCCTGAATGGCTCATCTTGCATGGTCATTTACCACAGTCATGTTTTGTGAAAATTGTGTTTAGGAATGAGCTTTGACAGGAAATAGGCCAAATACAAACTAATTCCATTTGGAAGCAAACCCTGCAATGCTATTCTGCAGCAGGTGAACAGTTCCTCTCATAAAACCTTCACAACTGGCTGTACTTCAACCTTTCAGTAATTCCAGTTTCCAAACAAACCAGTAACGAAACTATAAAGTTAATTTTTTCATTAGAATTGTTAAGTAACAGGAGTTCAATAAATCATCTGCCTTCTAAGGAAAAAAAATTACTTTCTAATATGTATTTCTTTTGGTTCTAAGAAAATGAAGCTTATTTATTTACAAACTGAGAACTGCATAATGAAATCTTTTTATGGCTAAAAAATGAAATAGTTAAGAAATAAAGATATGGAAAGAACAAGCTTTGTCTACAAAGTCTTGAGATCAAAGACCAGTGCTGCCATTTACCATATGACTTTCAGCAAGTTACCTAAATTCTTAGGTACTCAACTTTTTTCTTTTTCTTTTTTTTTTTTTTTTAGACAGATTAACACTCTGTGCCCTGGGTGGCATCATAGCTCATAGCAACCACAAACTCTTGAGCTCAAGCAATCTTCTTGCCTCAGCCTCCCAAGTAGCTGGGACTAGAGGCGCCCACCACAACACTTGGCTAGTTTTCCTTTTTTTTTTGCAGTTTTTGGCCAGAGCCGGGTTTGAACCCACCACCTCCAGTATATGAGGCTGGCGCCCTACTCCTTTGAGCCACAGGCACCGCCCAAGTTTTCCTATTTTAAGAGAGACGGGGTCTTGCTCCTGCTCAGGCTGGTCTCCAACTCCTGAACTCAAGCAATTCACCCACCTCGGCTTCCCAGAGTGCTATGATTACAGGTGTGAGCCACCACGCCTTGCCAGTACTCAATTTCTAACAAGGTTCTTTTCAGCTCTAAAAATGATTAAGATTATTTATGATATCTGATAGTCTTCAATGCCCCCCATATACACACATGTATATATACACACATACATGTACCTTTATTAAATAATACAAAGTGGTAGTAACTTAAAACTCATTAACAAACAAAGAATGAGACTGAAAATGAGTGTGTGTGGTAGTGAGGAGCAGTGTCTGACCCCACATCTATCCTCAGTAGTTAGGGCATGGACACAGCTTCAAGACACCTGAATTAACCAACTAAGCCTTTAAACACTTACAATCAAACATTAAAATTCAATGTGGCTATAATCTCTTCCTTACAAAACATGGACCCAAAGAGTCTGACTTCAAGTATGGTTTTAACAAAAAAAAAAAAAAAAAAGAGGGAAATCTATTATATTCACCACCTAGCTCCTCCATATAACCACATCAAAAAAAAAAAAAAGAAAGAAAACCCATAAATGAAAACTCACAGGCCCACTGTAATACACTGTACCTCTTATGAATGCAACACTTAGCTCAGGCTTACTATCCTCACAAATAAAGGAAAGCATTTTATGAAGCCAATTTAATTGGGAAGTGACAGAAAACATACAGCCATTTTCTTTAGCCTTATCATTGAATTGGCTTCAGCTCCAATCTCTGGCAAATCCCACTCAACAGAAGAAATTAACCAGGTCAGCAGAACAGGTGCTACCTTATGTCTGTCAAGGGCCTGGCATCACCACAATTACTTGCACACAATGAAGCAGTAATCTTTACAGATCATCTCTCCCAAGAAGTATACTGGGGAGGGGGAGGAAACCTGAAGGGAGGGGGAAGTAGGAAGGAGGAGGGGTATAGGAAGCAAAGAGAAAAGGCAAGAAAAGAAAATGAATGTGCAGCTGCCTTGCAGCTCAGCAGATGTCGGGATGTGATGTACGAGGCTAGGATAAGCTGTTGTAGCCTGCTGCCAAAGAGGGGTAAGTGATTAAAGCCTGCACAGTTCTAAGCACCATATTTAGAATCTGCGGGGTTTCAAGATTTGCACCCATTCCTTGCTGTGCTGCCAGATGTTGGCAACTGGTCCAGTTCCTACTGACTGTGCATGGATGGCAGCAGTTGGTACAGCAGCAAAGCAATCTGGAATGCTTCCGGAGATGCTGTACATTAACAAGTGTCACCCATCATTCACCTTTACAGAAGGCTGAAACAACTCCAATTTGCTGCCACTTCCCTCCTGGGAAACAGCCAAGATAAAGTTGCGCCTGGCAGTCCCATTTGTTTCACTCAGGTGTTTCAGCTGCCTTGCTGACCTCTATTAGTTTAAGTTTTAATTTAGATTAACCCCAGAACCCCAATTAACCAGCAAGGGGAAAAGCTAAGATGTGACTAGTCATAACTCTGAAATCAGAATTTATCGAAGTTAAAATTATTAATTGAGATGAAGAGTCAATCAAGTAAGGCTATTTCTTTTTAAATAGACTTGCAGGTGTGCAAAAAAAAAAAAACAAAAAACTCAGACTAAGGATTGTCCATAGAAACAACTTCTCCCCAGTAATTTGAGTTTATTTTATTAAAACCTATTTAATTTATAATGCACTTTCCGTCAAACAGTGTACACTTCAATTAATGAGGACTGAAACATTTTGGATTGTCTCCCATGATCTCACACAATTATACAGCATTAATATCCCATGTCAGGTACTTCCTTAGACACTCCAGCACGCAACAGAGTTTCCTATTCTTCTGACAAATGGATATAAGAAAAGAAAAGGTAAAAAGAATGAAGACCTTTGGCAGGAACAGCTGAGACCACACCAATCCTCTTTCCTATACCCTCTCATTACTTAAGACTCACTTATGGCAATAAATTTATTAAACATTATGGACTGAATAAAAAATTAATAGAAAGTCTCTCTCTCTTTTCAGGGCAAAACCCAATATAGAGTCACTCATTCTGGCTTCACATGTAATTTTCCTAAGAAATAACTTCCTTCATACTTGTATGCATGGTGTTGTCATCATGGTTAAACCTTCAACAAGCAGTTACAAATTCTTTGGCAAAAGTTAGCACACTAAAAATTCTACAGAGAAAAAATTTATCTTGACAAACAATGGCTCAACAAAAACTGGTGTATCACTGCTGAACAGCATCCTTGATTCTCCACTAAGATAGAATGGGTACAGCCTAAAGCATATTTCATTAAGAAATAGAACTTATCAAGAGACCCAGACGACAGGAAGTTATTTTAGTTCTTAAGAATAGCCCAAATGTTTAGTCTATCCTAACAGTCTCTAGTATCATTAAAAAAGAGCAGCATTTCAGCAGATAGCAACATCAGGGAAAGAATTGGGGGACGTTGCTGAAGACATACTGAGCACTGGACCATATTTCAAATTCTACCAATTCTGTCTTCAAAGCACTATTCTATTGTCATTACCAACAGTAGCAGACAATCTCAATACATACTTAACTGATTGAAGAGGCACAAAAAGACACTAAAAACAAAAGGCTTAGTAATCATAGAATCAGAAGTGCAATTCAAGAACTCTGGGATCCCAGACTCCCAGCTCCATGTCACACTCTAACAGTAACAGGACAAGAAATAGTTATAAACAACTTACAAAAAGTCCTCCATTATCAAAAACAGCTGAGAAAGAACAAACCACCTCATTCAAAGAAATCTGAAATTGTTACAGATAATTTACACTCAAGTAACCACCAAAAAAGTAGCTGTATCTGTTTTCATTTCAAAAGGTAAACAGAAGAACAACAAATCCTGAAACATTCTGGAGTTCTTCTGACTCTATTCTTTCTTTTTTTTTAATTATTTTTTATTGAGTCATAACTGTGTACAATGATTCAGGCTCTTTCAAAGTAAGTTACCTTTTGTTGTTCGGAGAATTCTATCCCGTTTGTTTTTTTGTTTTTTTTTTTTTCTATCCCCTGTTTTTAAATGCTAACACAAAAGAGCAAAGGAAAAAAAAAAATCACACCTGGTGGTAAAAGTCATCATCATCAAAGATTTCTTCATCCAAGTCCTTCAGATGAGCATTGGCAGGAACTTGAGGAAGGATTTCCTGTATCAACAAAGAGTAAGCAAAGAGGGAATCCCAATGAGGTTATCAAAGAACATAGCTACTACAAACAGTATGTGTAAAAGTCAAAGCACTGTTTTCCTTAAAATACAAAAAGGTCTCAAAATCAGAAAACACAACAGTCCAACAGAAAAATAGGCAAAGGTATTAGACAATGTCCATAGACAATGGACCAAAAAAACCCCACAAATAATCATATAAAAATATGTTTAGGCTAGGAGCAGTGGCTCATACCTATAATTCTAATATTCAAGGAGGCCAAGGCTTGAGTTCAAGAGTTTGAGACCAGCCTGAGCAAGAGCAAGATCCTGTCTCTATTAAAAATAGAAAGAAAAATAAAATTAGCCAGATACTGTGACAGGCACCTGTAGTCCCAGCTACTCAGAAGGCTGAGGTAGGATGACGGCTTTAACCTAGGACTTTGAGGTTGCTTGGAGCTAGGCTAAGGCCAAGGTACTCTAGCTTGGGGCAAGAGTCAGACTCTTGTCTCCCCTCCACTCCCCCACCGAAAAAAGTATGTGTGTGTATTTATGTATGTTTAACCTCACTCTAATAAAATACATGCAAATTAATATGAGAAGATACTATTTTTCACCTCTAACACTGGCAATACAGGACTGGAGAACATAGCTAGAGGGATTGAAAATTCATGCATTCTTTTTGGAGGCAATCTGGCAACATCTATCAGGATTTGGCGTATTTTCTTTTCTTTTTTTTTTTTGAGACAGAGCCTCAAGCTGTCACCCTGGATAGAGTGCTGTAGCATCACAGCTCACAGCAACCTCCGATTCCTGGGCTCAAGTGAGTCTCTTGCCTCCGCCTCCCAAGTAGCTGGGACTACAGGCACCCGCCACAACGCCCGGCCATTTTTTTGGTTGCAGCCGTCATTGTTGTTTGGTGGGCCCGGGCTGGATTCGAACCTGCCAGCTTAGGTGTACGTGGCTGGCGCCTTAGCCCGTTGAGCCACAGATGCCGAGCCTTGGCGTACTTTCTTTGATTTAACATTTCCACATCAAGAAATCTATCCGGGTGGCACCTGTGGCTCAAGAAGGAGGGCCTTGGCCCCATATACCCGGGGTGGTGGGTTCAAACCCGGCCCTGGTCAAAAACTGCAAAAAAAAAGAAATCTATCCATATGTTCACAAAAACACACAAATATCTTTCCATATTATTAAGAAAAACGAAATAGATCTCTATGTAATGATACAGAAAAGTGTCTAGGAAACATTACATTTTAAAAGTTGTGAGATTTTGGCTAGGCACAGTGGCTCATGCCTATTATCCTAATACTCTGAGAGGATGAGGCAGGAGGATTGCTTGAGGTCAGGAGTTGGAGATGAGCCAAAACAAGAGTAAGCCCTATCTCTACAAAAAAAAACAGAAAAATTAGCTAGGCATTGCAGCACACACCTGTAGCCCCAGCTACCTGGTAGGCTGAGGCAGAAGGATTAATTGCCTGAGTCCAGGAATTTAAGGTTGCAGTGAGCTATGATGATAACCATCACACTCCAGCCCAGGTAACAGAGCAAGACTCTGTCTCAACAGTAACAAAAAAGAATAAAATAGCGAGATTTTAGATATATATATATTTTTGGAGACAGAGTCTCATTTTGTTGCCCTCGGTAGAGTACCATGGTGTCACAGCTCACAGCAACCTCAAACTCTTGGGTTTAAGCAATTCTCTTACGTTAGCCTCCCAAGTAGCTGGGACTACAGGCACTCGCCACAATGCCTGGCTATTTTTTTGTTGCAGTTGTTTAGCTGGCCTGGGCCAGGTTCAAACCCACCACCCTTGGTGTATGTTACGGCGGTAACCACTGGGCTAAGGGCGTCGAGACTGTAATATGTATTTATATACACATGTCTATCCCATTTAGTAAAAAGACAACCATACTTTGAAATACAGTAGAACCTCTGTAAGTCGACCACCCAAAGGACTGTAACAAAGTGGTCAATAAAAGGAGGTGGTTAACATAAGATGTCTACTGTGCTGGTAAATATACATAGTGCAGGTCCAGTCTATGAAAATTAGTCAACTTGGCTTGGCGCCTGTGGCTCAACGGGCTAGGGCGCCAGCCACGTACACCTGAGCTGGCGGGTTCGAATCCAGCCTGGGCCCGCCAAACAACAATGGTGGCAGCAACCAGATAAAAAAAAAAATGGCCAGGCGTTGTGGCGAGCGCCTGTGGTTCCAGCTACTTGGGAGGCGGAGGCAGGAGACTCGCTTGAGCCCAGGAATTGGACGTTGCTGTGAGCTGTGATGCCACAGCACTCTATCCAGGGTGACAGCTTGAGGCTCTGTCTCAAAAAAAAAAAAAGAAAATTAGTCAACTTAAGGAAGCAGTCAATGTAGGGAGATCATTGACTAGGGAGTTCTACTGTATGTGTCTATTATATGCATATATATGAACATAAAGATGTAAGAATAGAAAAGACACAAAAGCTTTAAGCTTATTAGAACTTTTATTTTATTTTATTTTATTTATTTTATATTTTATATTTTATTTTATTTTATTTTATTTTTTGGCCCTCAATAGAGTGCCATGGCATCGTAAGTCACAGCAACTTCAAACTCTTGGACTCAAGCAATTCTCTTGCCTTAGCCTCCCAAAAAGCTGGGATTACTGGCACTCACCATGACACCCAGATATTTTTAATTTTTTTCTTTATTTTTTTGGCCAGGGCTGGGTTTGAACCCACCACCTCTGGTATATGGGGCCAGTGCCCTACTCCTTTGAGCCACAGGCACCGCCCCCAGCTATTTTTAGAGAAAGGGTCTCACTCTTGCTCGGACTGGTTTCGAATCCATGAGCTCAGGCAATCCACCTGCCTCAGCCTCCCAGAGTGCTAGGATTACAGGTGTGAGCCACCACGCCCAGCTAACCTTTTTTAATTTTAAAAACAGGGTCCTGTTCTGTTACCCAGGCTATAGTATAATGGTGCAATAATGGCTCCCTGCAACCCTGAACTAATGGGATGAAGCAAGCCTCCCACCTCAGCCTCCCAAGTAAATGGGACTACAGGTGTACTGGGTCTGGCTATGTTGCCCAGAGGTTGGTCTCAAACTCCTGGGTTCAAGCAATCCTCCTGTCCACCCAAAGGGATGGGATAATAGGTATGAGCCACCAAGCCTTACAATTATTAACATAGTTACAATTATTAACATAGTTAAATCTAAGGAGTGGAATTTTTAGAGTAGGGGGAGTTTTATTTTTCCTTTTAATTTCTTATAAACTTAAAAGTATTAAGTACACATTTCTCCTATAATTAAAAAATTTTAAAAGTCTCCTTTAAACAGAAGAATGACTATTCCACTTATAGGCCCTTTTCTAGAGTTCCTAAATGGCAAACATTAAACCTAAAAAGTATACATTTGCTTCAATATTGCCTTTTCTATAGAAGTATATCTGAAGTTCAATTTCAAAATTTGGACTTATTAATGCTTCCATTTCCAGATTCCTGTATCAAATTCAATATTAAGCAAAGATGTCACAGAAAAATTACTAACAGCCCCATTTTATTTTATTTTTATTTTATTTTTTTTTGTAGAGATAGAGTCTCACTTTATCACCCTCAGTAGAGTGCTGTGACGTCACACAGCTCACAGCAACCTCCAACTCCTGGGCTTAGGCGATTCTGTTGCCTCAGCCTCCTGAGTAGCTGGGACTACAGGTGCCCGCCACAAAGCCCGGCTATTTTTCTGTTTTGCAGTTCAGCCAAGGCCAGTTTTGAACCCACCACCTTCGGTATATGGGGCCAGCGCCCTGTTTGATGAGCCACAAGCGCCGCCCTAACAGCTCCATTTTAAACAACTTCCTTCTACATACTCTTAGTTTTTCAACAATCCAGTAAAACATGGCTGTTTTCCTTTCTTTCAGTAATTTCCTTTACAAACAGTTAATACCTACAAGTTTTTCAGTTAATCAGCCTCACAAAAATTTTTCCCATAATTACCCTGCATCAGAGTTCTTACTGGTTCTCCTGGTAAACTTTCTGGAACAGGCTGAGCCACTGGTTCGGGTTTGCCAAGAACTCGGTAGATAGAGCGTTTGGTCTGTGTCCTTCGAAGTAATCTTTCTTTGTCCAACAGAATATGATCAATCTGAGTCAAGATGGAGCGTTCAAAGGCACCAAAACCCTGCAACAACATGAACCAGTGTCAGATAATGCTGAAAGCCTGTGTTGAAGGCAGCTCCATTGGTTTCTTCGCCTTTCTGTGTCAATAGAGAAATATAGATAATTGTATTTTCAGGAGAGACTTTCTGTTAAGGACTAAGTTTGTGAATGCCTATAATTGTTCTCAGGAAAAAAAAAATTAGTCTTAAGCAGGTCATATCACATTCCTATGCCCAGAAATTAACTTCTGCTATTTTAATAATTGTTTTATCAATAAAACACATTTTACAGTATTTTTTATTTTCAATACTTGAATACTACAAGGCTTGAATTTCAAGAATAAAACACCCTTCTCATAAAGCTAAAATTCCAAGTCTGAATGGTATAAACCCCAATGGCAGAAGTTTAGTACATTTTGCTATGGAAATGTGTATTACACATTATGGCATAACAACATCCATATAAACAAACAAGCTGCAGTTCCAACTTTTTTTTTTTTTTGAGACAGAGCTTCAAGCTGTCACCCTGGATAGAGTGCTGTGGCATCACAGCTCACAGCAACCTCCAATTCCTGGGCTCAAGCGAGTCTCCTGCCTCTGCCTCCCAAGTAGCTGGGACTACAGGCGC
>CAUYRH010101145.1:0-69247 GCA_963574655.1 Perodicticus potto
CCCCCCCACCCCCCGCCCTGTGCGAGCCCATGAGCGCATTCTCGGTTTCTAACGGTGAGTGGTGTTCCGTTGTGTGCTCGTGCGATCGATGTGTGTGTGTACATGTGTGAGGGATGTGCGTGTGTACGTGTGTGAGGGATGTGCGTGTGTACGTGTGTGAGCGATGTGTGTGTGTACGTGTGAGGGATGTGTGTGTGTACGTGTGTGAGGGATGTGTGTGTACGTGTGTGAGGGATGTGTGTGTGTACGTGTGTGAGCGATGTGTGTGTGTACGTGTGTGAGGGATGTGTGTGTGTACATGTGTGAGGGATGTGTATGTGTGTGTGTACGTGTGTGAGGGATGTGTGTGTACGTGTGTGAGGGATGTGTGTGTGTACATGTGAGGGATGTGTGTACGTGTGTGAGCGATGTGTGTGTGTGTACACATGAGGGATGTGTGTGTGTACATGTGTGAGGGATGTGTATGTGTGTGTGTACGTGTGTGAGGGATGTGTGTGTACGTGTGTGTATGTGTGTGAGACAAATGTGTGTGTGAGAGAGGGACGTGTGTGTACGTGTGTGAAGGAGGTGTGTGCGTACGTGTATGAAGGTGTGTGTACATGCGTGAGGGAGGTGTGTGTACGTGTGTGAGAGAGGTGTGTGTACGTGTGAGAGAGGGACGTGTGTGTGTACGTGTATGAAGGTGTGTGTACGTGTGTGAGGGAGGTGTGTGTGTGTACATGTGTGAGGGAGGTGTGTATGTGAGGGTGGTGTGTATACGTGTGTGTGTTTGAGGGAGGTGTGTACATGTGGTGTGCGCATTACACAGATGTGTCCTTGTTCCCAGGTGCTTGTAAGGGGACACAAGTACTGACTGACAAAGGTCATGCTCTGCAAAGAGATGAGGTGTCCTCTGACCCTGGCTTTCTGGTCTCCCCAGGCTGGCGTGATTTTGCACTGTGGACTCCAGAGCATGCGGAGTCCCAGCCGGGCTTCTGGGTCCGCACGATGCGTGTGGTTGAGAAGATGGGGGCCACACATGGCAGGGTTATGGCCGAGGTGGGGGGTGGTGTTCACCGCCAGGAGTCCATGGGGAGGAGAGGGGGCCCCGCAGAGCCACATGTGAAGCCCCTGGTGGCCTCGGTTTGAGGAGTGTGTGGCCCCGTAGTGGCCCCTGAGGGTGGAGCAGCCTGGCGGTGCGGGGATCGGATCCAGTGCCCACCCTGCCTGGGCTAGAGAGTGGCACCCATGGCGGCCCCGCTTGCTGTCATTATGGGTCATTAAGCCTGGGCACAGGAAGAGGCTGCTGAGAGAGAGAGGCCCATCGCCTCCTAATTGCCAGGATGGCAGGTACACAATTACCCCCGTGACGCTGAGAGGAGGGGCCTTGGGCAGGGAGCCAACTCACCCACCACAGCAAGTGAGGAGACAGCGGAGGCTGCCCAGACTCCACTGGCCCCACCGCGCTGCGCGGGGCTCGTCTCGGGTCTTCTTGCCTTTGCCCCTGGCCCCTTCTCCAGTCACTCTCCTTCCTGAGGGTCCCTGTGCTGGACCTGGGGGGTCTCTCAGGTATGATCTTGGCCTCCAGAGAAGCCCTGCCCATGTCTGCCTAGCCCTCTGGGGTCTCTGCCTCCCCAAGATGGGGTCCTAAGCACCTAGGCCTTGGGGACAGACACCACTAGGTCTTTGAAAGATCAGTGTCTTAAAGTTGAGAACTGGGCCAAAGACTTTGCCACCCAGAGGAGCCTCACTTTGGAGCCTCAATCCCCCCCCACAACTACCTGAAGGTGCTACCACAGGTCACCTGTGTCCCTCCCAGGCCTGTGCTGGGTCGTGCTGTGGGGGTCTCTGGAGAGGGTGGCGGCAGCTGGGAGCACCTGGTGCAGGGCACAGCTGGAGCCTGCAAAGTCCAAGCTGGGGGGACCCTTGGGCCGGGAGGGAGGATGCTGGCCAGGGGTGGACTTCGTGACCCGGCACGTTGGCCCTCCCTGAGGGGCTAGTGTAGGGAGGCCTCCGTGCTGGATGGGCACTTGCATGGGGCGGAGGTGGCACTTGCCTCAGTGGGTTCCAGGCCTCCCTGGCCTCAGCACCAGGCCTGGGTCCTGCAGGGAGTCTGGCCCCAGGGAAGAGTCTAGAAAGCTTAGCTTCCCATGCAGCTTCCACGCAAGTGCGACTGGCCCAGGCAGGAAAGTGAATTAAAAAACAATATTTGTATCAGTGGAAGACATTTGCTAAAAGGTTAAATCCACATCCGGCGGTGTGGGCTGCCATCCCCAGCTTGGTATTTGTCAGACATGTCACCCCTCCTGGCCTGCAGCACCTGCGCAAACCGGCGGGCTGGGGTGGGGCTGGCGGGGGCAAGGCTGCCGGCCTGGACCAACCTCACCCAGGAGCCCCTCTGCTGAGAGGGGTGGTGGGACCCGGCCTGTCCAGAGCCTTGGGGTCAGCTGCATCTGGCACAGAAGAGGCTCCTGGGAGGCTCCTCAGTGAGGACACTGCGGTTGAGCCAGGCCTGCTCCCTAGGGCCCTGGGGCAAGTCCTCTCCAGGCCTCTTCAGACACACATCCCAAGCCACCTGCTCCTGTGGGCCGCAGCGTCTAGGAGGTGAGGCAGGGCCTGCACAGGGCACTAGGGGCTGCCGTGGCCAAGCTGGGAGTCCCTGCCCCTGGGAGGTGACAGAGGAGGAACAGACAACAACAGAGGAGGGGTGCTGACATCAGGAGCAGGTGCTGCAGAGCTGGTGGCCATGGAGCTGTTTTGGGGGGTGTGCAGGAGCTGGCCCTGCCCCAGGGTTCTGGAGCCCTGATCCTCTGTGAGCAGGAGTGGGAGCCGTGGGATGGGAGCCGTAGGGGATGGGCCCGTAGGGGATGTCACTCAGCCTGCTTCTCGAGGGCACTGGGAGCCACTGAGCGCTGCAGAAAGAGGGAGTGACATGTGGCACCATTTTTAGAGCAGGTCGCTGGGGCCTTTTTGGAGGTAATGGGGAGCAGCCAGGGTGAACCCGTGAGGAACTGGGGAAGAGGCCAGGGCTTCTGGCTCTGTTAGGTCTCTCTAGAAGGCCCAGCTCTTCTCTCTAGGGGGACCACGGGTAGCAGGACCATGGGTTAGGTGACAGCAAGTCCCTTCCCTCTCTGCTATTTTCAGGCTCATTTCTGGTCTGACGCTGTCTCTGCTGACTCTGCACAGAGGGGTGGGGGACATCCCCTCTGTGTCTCCTGCCCCAGAAAGGCACAGAAGCCTCCTTTGCCACCTGCACACCTTTGCCGAAAGTCAAGAAGGGAATGGGGCCAGGGAGAGGGGTTAGAGCCAGACGGTGTGGGGCTCACTCTTGTCCCTGAGGGGTCCCCCATGCCCTCACTGCTTTCCCTGGGGGCAGACCACAGAGGGAACCCCTGCCCTAGGAGAAGGGACTCTCAGGATGGGGCCTCTGGGAGGAGAAGGTTCCAGTGCACTTGGGCTGAGCATGGGGTGGCTGCAGGCCGCTGGATCTGGCCTGGGCAGTCCTGGAGGGGGTCCCGGGGACTCCACAGAGAGCCAGCTGCCCCAGAAGGCCACCGCCCAGGGCCCCACTGAAGAGGATGAGGTTCTGCTGGGCCCTCTGAGGGGAGGAAGAGGTGTCCAAGGACCCCCAGACAGGGCTGTGCACAGGGCAGCCACCAGTGGGACTCAGAGAAACTGCCGTCTCCTGGGGTCTCCTGGTTCCTCCCTGGAGGGGTGGGCCCTTCTGGAACAGCCAGGTCTCGCTGGTCATGCCATGGACGTGGCACCAGGGCCATTGGTGCAGGGCCTGGGGGCTGCATGCAGATAGCTCCTGTATGCTGCATCTGGACGGGAATGCAAGTGGAACCCCGAGGGGGGATCTGGTGAAGTGAAGAATCTTCTGGAGAAGCAAAGGAACTGGCTCCAGACACAGAGGCCGGAGGCTGCATTGCCCGTCCCGGCCTCTCTGGGCCCATCTGCCGTGAAGGCCCAGCATGAGGTGCCCAGGACAGCCTCTCCCTGAGTGCCCCTCTGCTTGGGCTGAGCGGACCCCGCTGCCCCCAGCCCCTGCAGCATGTGAGCTGAGGATGATTCAGCGGCAGGACTGGGCTGACCCTGCTCGGTGCCTGTGACAGTGGCTGCAATTAGATTTAATGGGACAGAGCCCTTTCTCCCGTATCTCCGCTCCTGGCCCGCCCCCGCCTCCCTCAGGCGCAGTGCGGAGAGGATGTGAGGAGGTGCAGGTGGGGGACCCGGGGGCTTTGACGTCAGCCCAGCCTATAAGAGGCCGCCCGGCTGAGGGCTGTGGAGAGGAGTCCGGACCTCCACGCAGCATCATGCCCACCCCCAACGCCGCCACACCCCAGGCCAAGGGCTTCCGAAGGGCCGTCTCTGAGCTGGACGCCAAGCAGGCCGAGGCCATCATGGTAAGAGGGCACGTGGTGCCCGGCAGCTGGAGTCAGCAGAAACCCAGGGCTGGCCCAAGTGGCCTCCACACCCCATGGCTGGTGGGCTCCGGGGCTGCAGGCGACCCCTGAACCCGGGCGGTGGTCCCTCCCTGGTGCGTCCTGCCCACCTGCATGTGGTGAATGAACAGTGTCTATCTGTTGCCATAGAGCCCCCCCGTTGTGACAGCCTTTCTTGGGGGGGCTCTGTCTTCTGTTCCCTTGTGAATCTAAGGGGTGGGAATCCATTCGGGAAACAGCTCCCAGTGTCCTGGGAGGGAGCCCTGGTGAGCAAATGTCCCCCATGAGGGCCCCTCCTCCTGCCCCACCTGCTTTCTCTCTGCCCCCAGCTGCCGCCCTGTTTGGGGAGGGGCCCCCAGGCCCTGGACGCAGCTCATGGTGTGGGGTCCCAGGCACACAGGGGTGTAGGTGCAGGTCCTGCCGGGCCAAATGGTGTCTGGGCTCTGAGGTGATTCCTGCTCACTTCTTCCACTATCCCTTCCTTCACTGCCTCATCCTAAGTCTGGGCTCCGTGGGGTGGGGTGGCACTCGGGAGCCCGGAGTTCATGGGATCTGTGTGGGACAGGCAGCGTCTCAGCCCACAAGAGACGTCTTCAGCTTGTCCTCTCAGGCTGGAGTAATCAGCTCCCTGGCACATCTCAAACAGACTTTGTTCCACAGCCCTTTAGTGACTATGGGGCATGAGTTACAGAGACATCATTGCTAGGCCCCTTGTCAGGGTACGAAAGAGCGCCCGCAGCACCACCAGGCTGTCCCCCAGACGGCCCTCCCCAGGGAGGACCAGGCTCAGCCTCGCCGCTCCTCCCTGGCCTGGGTCTGCAGCGGGGGACTTCTGCTTTGCCCCTTGTGTGGGCATGGTGAAGCTCGTTCACTCTTACCAAAGGACCCAGAACATTCTCAGAAGTTCTACTCCAGTGAGGAGCCTCCCGCCTCAGCACTGGGCGGGGTCTGGGGGTTGGAAGTGGCAGATGTGCTGACCCCAAGGCTCACAGTCTTGGGAAAGACACAGGGCTACTCAGACGTTCACTCCTGGGAAGCAGCCTGTGCCGAGTTCTGATGAGGTAGTTGGGAGGAGGGGCTACAGGGAGGGCGGTGAGGAGGGGGCAGGGCTCAGGATGACTGTCTGAGGGGGGAAGGGCTTAGAGGTGGATGAGGGTACCGAGCAGGGAGCCACCTGTGTCCAGACCCAGGTGTGAGGAAAGCCCTGTGCAAATGGCCCAGGTGGGGCAGCTCCTGCTCCCGGGCAGCACACATCCGTTCATCACAGAGGCTGGGGCAGGACGCGCAGGCCTCGAGTCACCCTCTCCCTGCCATAATCTAGTTAGGGCCAGGCCCGGGAGCAGGTGATACAGGGGCTCTGTGCTGCAGAGGGTGGGAGGGCACCGTCTTGCTCCTGTCCTCCCCCATGGCTGTGGCTTCCAGCATTTTCTATCAGGGTGGACTGGATATGGAGGCAGACAGTGACCTTACCTGGCTTCTGCTCCAGCAGGCGCACAGCGGGAGCTCAGTGATGTGGTCTGGGCTGGAACCAGTTCCCTTCTTTCCCGCCTGCTGTGTGCAGCCCACCATGGGGGCCCCAAGGGTCTGTGAGGCCTCAGTGGGAACGCCCCTGTCCCCACAGTCCCCCAGGTTCATCGGGCGGCGGCAGAGCCTCATCGAGGACGCCCGCAAGGAGCGGGAGGCAGCCGTGGCTGCGGCAGCGGCGGCGGCCTCCTCAGAGCCTGGGGACCCCCTGGAGGCCGTGGTGTTTGAGGAGAAGGCAGGGAAGGCAGTGCTGAACCTGCTCTTCTCCCTGGGGGGCACCAAGCCCTCCACGCTGTCCCAAGCTGTGAAGGTGTTTGAGGTGAGGTCACATGGCAGCTGTGCACACGTGTGTGCATGTGTGGTGCATGTGTGGGTCAGAGCTGTCTCAGAGGTGGGTCCCTGTCCCCTCCACCTCGGAAGTGGTCTCTCCAGGCTACTGCGAGCCAGGAAGGGGAGGTCTGAGGAGCCTGTGGCCCTGGTGCAGCCCTGTGAGCCCAAGCCTTGGGGCTCAGGCCACCACGCCCTGCCGCGCAGCCCAGCTCCCCATCACCACCTGCACATAGGGGAATAGTGTGGAGGTGTACTTCTGCTGTGCCCCTTACCAAAGGACCCAGAACATTCTGGGTCCTAACAGCCTAATAGTGTGGGCTCCTAACAGGGCAGTCTGGGAAGGGGATGCAGAGCTGCACGTCGCTCCAACCTGCCTGCCCACCAGCAGCTAATGTGACAGTGTTTGTATTAACTGCTCCAGCCACACTCCCAGAAGAGACTCCCAAATGACATTAGAGCCAGACTCCCCATGAGCTCCCTGGGCTGGCTTCATGGCCCGAGGGCCATTGTGACCGATGGCCCTTGTTGCTAGGTGACAGGAAGTGGCAATACAGACAGGGACCCTGTCTGCCAGCCCCCTGGGCGCTGAGGGTTCTCTCTTCAGGGACCTGAGCCCTGTTTCCATGACAAGGTGGGACTGGGGGCCCACCCAGCAGACCTGGGAGTGGCCATTTGACCCAGATGAGATTGCCGGGGTACCGGGACCTTCTCACCAACAGGAGTTGGACTGCATGGGCGCAGTGTCAGGACACACAGATGGCCCAGGAAGCAAACGAGAGCCGGGAAGTGACTGTTCTGGGCTAGATGTATCTCCCTGGCCAGAGAGCTGCTAGCCAGGCGGCGGCGTCTGCCCTGAGCCTGGCAGAGGCCCGTGTGCTCCCACGGCTTTTGTGGAGAGCAGGGCAGGGCCCTCGAGCCCCGGAAGTGCCCCCTCCTTCCCACTTCCCACACCCCAGCTCTGCCTCTCTTTTTCCTTCTCTCCTTCCTGCTTTTGCCCCCTGAGACCTTTGAAGCCAAAATCCACCACTTGGAGACACGGCCGGCACGGACCCCCGGGGACCCTCGCCTGGAGTACCTGGTGCGCTGTGAGCTGCCCCGCGGTGACCTGGCTGGCCTGCTCAGGGCCGTGCACCGAGTGTCGGGAGACGTGCGCAGCCCCAGGGATGACAAGAGTGAGGCCCATTTTCTGTCCTGAGTGCAACCAAATGACCTCGAGACCTTGGGATGTAGAGGTCCCAGGGAAGCCCTGACATGGGCCACCTCCAGGACCCACATCTGTCACAGCCCCTGTGGGGTTAGCCTCGCGGCTCCGGTCACGCAACAGCCCCAGCCTCTGCCTCTCCAGAAGTCCCTGGGGGATGCTTCCAGGTGGCAGTGTCCCACAGCCCCTTGCTCACTGGCACCTCTTCCCTCTCTTCTCTGTGAAGTCCCCTGGTTCCCAAGAAAAGCTTCGGAGCTGGACAAGTGTCACCACCTGGTCACCAAGTTTGATCCTGACCTGGACTTGGACCACCCTGTGAGCCTCCACTCCCCAGTCATGTCCCCCCACTTTTAGCCTGGCCCCAGGACAGCAGCCTATCTGCTGCAGGACCCTCATGGCCTGGCACCCCTGTGTGTCACAGCCTCACCCTGGGCTGGCAGGCAGGGGAGGGACAGGGCAGCTCTGACCAGGCACATGTTCCCTCTGCCCCCAGGGCTTCTCAGACCAGGTGTACCGCCAGCGCAGGAAGCGGATCGCTGACATAGCCTTCCAGTACCGGCAGTAAGTAGTCTCCCCCCGGGGACCAGGGGGGTGGCTGCAGGGTCTTTGGGGGTGCAATGTAGGCGTGCAGGGTTAAGGACACCCAGAAGGGGCGGCCGGGGGGCCTGGGGCACTGGGGTGCAAGGCAGGCCCTGAGCCCTTTGCCTGCAGGAGGGAGGTCCTGCAGCCTCACACTAGACCTGGGGATAGGAGAGAGGGCAAGGGGAGGGCCATCTTTGTCATCAGCGTCGTCACTTCTGCCGTCACCATGGCCACTGACTAGAGGTTGAGGTTCCTGCCAGGCAGCACTGCCCCCAGAGCTCTGCCTGTGTTGACCCAGCTGTCCCCTTACAGTGCTCTTAGGTGGGCACAAGCACTGTCCCTAAATCCCAGCTGAGGAAACTGAGGTATAGAGAGTTGAAGCAACAGCTGGCCCAGGGCATAGCCAGGCCCTGCAAATAGTCAGCCAAGGGCAGCCTCCTGTCTCATCCCCCTAGGCCTTGCCGCACAGGGGTGGTGTGGGTCTCAGCCAAATGAGGCTCTTTCCCTCCCCCGTCACTCCTGCCCCTGGCCCTCCTGCACCCAGAGGGGACCTACTGACCACTGGTGCCCCCTCCACAGTGGCAACCCAATTCCCCGTGTGGAGTACACTGCAGAGGAGATTGCCACGTGGTGAGACCCCGCTGACAGCCAGGGGAGGGACCAGAGTGGGCCACAGAGACAGCTCCCAGAACCCCCATGTATGAGGGCTGCCCCTAGCGACACTGGTGCTGCAGGATAAATTAGGGCCAGGAGGATGGACTTCCTCAGCCCAGAATGTTGTGCAAGGAGCCAGAGGCTGCCCGACCCCTTGGTTCACCCTCAGGGAACTGAGGGAAGGCCCCCACATCCTCCTGCCTCATGGGATCTCTCAGACCACCTGCAAAGCCCCTCTCAGTGGCCAGGGTCTTTGGAGGTGCAATGTAGGCGTGCAGGGTTAAGGACTCCCAGAAGTGGCTGCCGGGGGGCCTGGGGCACTGGGGTGCAAGGCAGGCCCTGAGCCCTTTGCCCGCAGGAGGGAGGTCTACACCAAGCTGAAGGGCCTCTATGCCACGCATGCCTGCCATGAGTACCTCGAGGCCTTCCAGCTGCTGGAGCGCTTCAGCGGTTACCGGGAAGACAGCATCCCCCAGCTGGAGGACGTGTCCCGCTTCCTGAAGGGTGCGGTGGCGGGAGGGTCCTGGAGAGGGGGCTGAACGTGGTCCCCCACAAGCCCTTGTGGGGCTAGGATGCCGGCCTGACCGATGTGGCCCCTTGCAGAGCGGACGGGCTTCCAGCTGCGGCCGGTGGCTGGCCTTCTGTCTGCCCGCGACTTTCTGGCCAGCCTGGCCTTCCGCGTGTTCCAGTGCACCCAGTACATCCGCCACGCATCCTCACCCATGCACTCCCCTGAGCCGTGAGTGCATGCTGCGCCCTCCCATGAGGCAACAGGGTGCCCCTTTAGAAAGGGGGCTTCAGAGCATGGAGGGGCCAGGCCCCGTGGGCCCCAAGCCAACCGGGGTGAAGAGGGTGCCGGGCAGACTGCCGCCCCAGCCCAGCCCTTTCTCCCTGCTGCAGGGACTGTTGCCACGAACTGCTGGGGCACGTACCCATGCTGGCCGACCGTACCTTCGCCCAGTTCTCCCAGGTACGCCCAGGCCTGCGACTGAGAGCCGGGGTTCCCTGAGGGGCTGGGCAGGGGCTAGGGCTTCTGTGCTGGTGGTGCTGCCTGCTCCAGGGCCTCCCCGTGGGGACTAGGGCCCCCACGATGTATGATGCCCTCATGGGTGTAGGAGGCCTCAAGGTAAGAGCACCCTGCAGTAGACAGGGCAGGTGGATCCTCCTGGGGGCTCCAGTGCTTTGATGCTGACGCCCCAAAAGAGCCCAGAGCCTAGCTGAGGGGTCCCACAGCCTGTGCTGCCACCTGCTGGCTCCCCGAGAACTGCAGGTCATGGGCCCTTGGTGGGGGGTCTCAACATCCTGGACAGTGTCCCAGAGGCCCCCCAAGGGGCTATGGACACCTCAAGCATAATGCCAGGACTGTCTCCCCAGGCCTTTCAGCCTCCCCTCCCTCCACAGGACATCGGCCTCGCTTCATTGGGGGCCTCAGACGAAGAAATTGAGAAGCTGTCCACGGTGGGTGGCTTCCCCTGTAAGCCCTAGGGGCGGGGGATCTTCTGGACAGACAGACCACACCCTTCTGTCTGTCCTGGAAATGTGGCTGGCCCATTTCCTTGGGGCTGCTGGGTGGCCGCTGCCTCCGCCAACTCTGCTGGCTGTCCCGACAGCTGTACTGGTTCACAGTGGAGTTTGGGCTGTGCAAGCAGAATGGACAGGTGAAGGCCTACGGCGCTGGGTTGCTGTCCTCCTACGGGGAGCTCCTGGTGAGACCTTCCCTGCTGCCACCACCCACAGAGGGGAATGTCACTGGGCCTCTGAGTTTCAGGCCCTCTTGGGAGAAAGCAGGTCCCTGTGCAGTCCCCAGCCTTCTGGGGGCACCAGTGGGATGAGGGGTACCCAGCCCGCCCTGGGGTGCAGTGACCCTGTGGCCTCCTGCCAGCACTGCCTGTCTGAGGACCCCGAGATCCGGGCCTTTGACCCCGAGGCTGCGGCCGTGCAGCCCTACCAAGACCAGACCTACCAGCCGGTCTACTTCGTGTCTGAGAGTTTCAGTGATGCCAAGGACAAGCTCAGGTACGCGGGTTCTCAGGGTCACTCCCCTATCATGCCGTGTCACAAATGGGGGGCTCAGCCCTCATGGCAGGTGCACCCTCCCTGAGAAGGGCCCCAAAGACCTCTTGGGGCAGTGGGCTCCTGGGTGGCCAGGCCTAGGCCTTCTAGGCCTTGGGGGCCTTTCCCAGACCTTGCCCTCTGAGTAGCCGGCACCTCAGGGAAATGTGACAGGGCTGTGGGGGCACTGGGACTTCCCAGGGCGGGGGGCTGGGGCTGCAGTGTCCTCCAGGGTGTCCTGGAGAAGGCAGCAGAGCCTAAAGGCTCTTACCATTTCCCCTCCAGCCTGCTGGGGTGCACTGAGGAAACTGAGGTCAGGGGCTGTGTCCAGCTTGGAGGGGGGACTGGACCTCACTTGCAAACTCAGGGACAAGGAAGGGGGAGGGGGTCTGGTTGAGGTTCAGGGAGGGATGGGGCGCCAGCAGATGCTCTCTTGGCAAAGGTGCCCGGCCTATCTCCCATCCCCCTCCCCACACCAGCCCTGGAGGAGGCCTCAGGGAGCTGCCTCATCTAGGTGTTTGGACAGAATTAGCTTTCAGGGCCCAGGTGGCTGGGAAGAGTCCTGGAGCTCTGACCCCACCCAGGCGGATCTAGCCCGCATCTTCCGCTGTCCTGAGGCCACAGACTCTGCCCCAGGTGCCCCTACTGGGTGACTATCCCCCCTTCCCCAGGAGCTACGCCTCGAGGATCCAGCGCCCTTTCTCTGTAAAGTTCGACCCCTACACGCTGGCTGTGGATGTGCTGGACAGCCCCCAGGCCATCCTACACTCCCTGGAGGGTGTCCAGGATGAGTTGCAGACCCTCGGCCATGCACTAAGCGCCATCAGCTAGGTGCAGGGGTGCAACCTGAGGGCCCCAGTGGGCCCATCCAGGGTTCTCCTGGATCCTTCCCCAACCTTCTCCAGCTCCCATGTGTCCCAGAGGTCTTGGGCACCCCTGGAGCCTGCCTGGTGACCAGGGCCCTCCCATGTCTCTCTGGTTCCTGCCTGCTGCTTCTCTGCGCTGCCAGCTGGTGTGTGTACATGACATCCTTGTCCTGCTGCTGCTGCCCACAGGGCCCCCAGGGCTTCCTATCACCCCCCGATGCTGTCTGCCCCCCATTCACCCTCTCAATAAAGAAGGAATGATCTGTGCACACCTGCCTGACCCCATGTCTGTGCCTCAGACAGGCCCACAGAGCCCAGGTCCCTGTGCCCAGCCTGGCCTGGGGCCACCCTTGCCTCCCTCTTCCCTGCTGCCTGACCAGGCAGGAGGCCCTGCAGTGGGGAGCCAGGGGGCAGGAGGAGGCAGGGAGCAGGGCTGCAGCCATGCTAACAGGGGCAGGAGGTTGTCCCCAGGCCTGGGGCCAGTCTCCGAGAGTACTCAGGGGAATGAGGGGCGAGAAACGGCTGCTCTGACCCCCCTCACACATCCAGAGCAGAACCTGGGCCTCTATGTGCTACCTGAAATAAGTAGTGACGGGAAGCACCCAGGAGAGCCCTCCAGGCCACTCTTCCCAGCAAGACAGGTGGAGGATAGAAGAAAGCTCCAGATGGACCCTCTGGCATCCTCTAGGCCTGGCTGGCCAGTTGCCCTCATCCACCTGTGCCCCAGGAGAGAGAGGCCCCAGGGCTTCCTGTGAGGGCCTCCCCGTTGTTCCTTGCAGGATGAGGGTGGGTGCCAGCCAGTCTGCAAGGCCCTACCACACCGGGTCGGGAGCCTCAGTTTGGCCACCTGGCAAACTCCTACTCATCCCTCAAGGCCGCCTGTCACAGCACTCCTCCCAGCCCACCCTGGCTCTCTGTCCTTCCATCAGCTGCTCCTCACATGCCCGGTATATGTCCTGGCCCCCAGTGTCCATATCCTTTCAGCCTAGTAGGCCACACTGGGAACATTTCTTCAGGACTGTAAGTCCCACAGAGGCCCTGGGGAAGGCTGCTGGCCTCCCTTTCCCCCTAGCCTTGCCAGCCTTGGCTCTGCCCGCCACCTGGGCCCACCCCATCCAGCCTCCCTTCCCACGTACCCCTCTCAAGGAGGCACCATATCATCCCCAGCTGCAGAGAGGACATAGAGCTCTGGATGTCCAGAGGTGGCCACCATGTGGACCATGGCAGAGGACCCTCCCACAACAGAGTCGTACATGGGGTAGACAGAGCCTGAGGCTTGAATGTGGAGGGAGACAGCCCCAAGTGGCCCTGGCCGAGTGCTGGGCAGAGGGATCCACTGGCAGGCTGGGAGGAGGGGCAGGGGCCTAGCCAGGGGCAGCAGGGACGGAAGCCCCGACCCATCCTATCCCCTGGGCCTCAGGAGACCTCAGGGGAGCCTCTGAAAGGACCTCACACAGGCAGTAAAAAGTGGTTGGAGGTACAGGCAGGGGAGGCTCAGTGTGCATATACTTCCAGTGGTCAGGCTGGGCCTCCAAGTGACTGTCCTGAGGGACTGTGGGGCTGGGAGTGAGCCCCTATGACACACAAGGCGTGGGGTGGAGTTGGAGGGACTGGTCAGATGAGAGATGGACTCAACCCCTGGAAGAGGGTTGGGGACCAGGAGGGCACCAGGCAGTGTGTGGTATGTGTGGGAAGTCGGGTGGCCGTGCAGAGGGGACCTGCTGCTCTGTCACTGAAGACGTGTGTCAGTGCACCTGCCAGGGCCACTGCGATGTGCACTCAGTTCTGTCACTCCAGGGCCCTAGCGGAGACTGCTGTCCTGGGATGCGGAGGGGCACACGCAGTGAGCAGGGACAGCACACATCCCCACGCCATCCATGGGGGCATCGTGGACAGGGGTCCAGGACAGTGGCACAAAGGCACCACTACCCCCTGCAGCTCCAAACTCTGCCTGACTAATGTGGAAAACAGCTCAGGCAGGCTGGGCTGGGCATTGGTCTCCTGGAGATGTAGCCCCCAGCTGCGACACGGACAGCTCTGGCCATCGGGCCCCTTGTTAAGACACTAATGACCGGCTGGCCCCCAGCAAGAGGTGCTGACTACCAAGGAGATATTCCTGCAGGCGCGGCACCAAGGAAATGACCCAGAAACTGCAGCCTCAGCCCCCGGCCATCTGCTGACCCCCCAGGCCCTAATGGGCTAGGTGACAGGGCTCGGGGTAGGGGAGGTAGACTCGGGGCTATAAAGCCAGCAGCTCCAGGCAGTACCCAGCCCTGCAGGACCAGCTGTATTCCCAGGTGGCCAACAAGCAGGTCTGTGCTGGTGGCCTCTGTGTCAGCTTGGGCCCAAAGCTGCCTGGCCAGGGGGCTCTGGGGTGGCGGGATCCCAGGCTCAAGCTCTGCAAGGGGTGGAGAGACATGGGGGGACATGGCTCCTCTTTTGGAGTGCTCAGGGGACAAGCAGGGGCTCCCAGGACAAGGCCTCAGCCCCACCTTCTTCCAGGTCCCTGTATCCCCACCATGGCCCTGTGGATGCGCCTCCTGCCCCTGCTGGCCCTGTTGGCCCTCTGGGGGCCGGAGCCTGCCCCTGCCTTTGTCAACCAGCACCTGTGCGGCTCCCACCTGGTGGAGGCACTCTACCTGGTATGCGGGGAGCGGGGCTTCTTCTATACTCCTAAGGCCCGCCGGGACACGGAGGACCCCCAGGGTGAGCCCCCCACCCCGCCCCGCACACTCCCCACCCCCCTCAAGGGCACAGGTAGCAGGAAGCTGCCACTTGTAGGGGGCCAGGCTGCCTTCTTTAAAAACGAAAGGGAATTCTCTAGCTCTCAGCTTGAAAGTGACCAGCTCCCTGAGTCCCAGTGGAGAATCTTAGCTTGAGGACAGTGTGAGCTTTGGGAGGCTGAGGCCCTGACGGCTCCTTCAAGGGGGCCATCACCCCTCCTAGCACCCCCAAACAAACACCCTCAGCCCACGGGGGTGGGTGGTCTCAGGGCAGCCTGGGGCCAAGGCCTCCGTGCCACCCTCCTGCATGCCTGTGGGTAAACGCCCATCACTCTCTGATGAGGGCCCAGCCAGCGAGAGTGGGCCAGGGCCCCAGCTGAGGGGCTCCAGCAAGCAGGAGAGTCAGAAGGTGGATGGGCTGTGGGGACGGTACCAATGGGATCTTGTCACACTCCACTGTGGCCCTGCCTAGGTGGGGAAAGGCAGCAGGATATGCTGGCTTGGGGGCCACATGCCCAGCAGAGACCCTAGGCTGTAGGCAGGTGTGTGCTCTCCCCCTGACGGTGTCACCTTGTGTCTTTCTTGGCCTCACGCTGTGCCGGGGCCTCCTCTGGCTCTGCCCACCCAGCAGTGGGGCAGGTGGGGCTGGGCGGGAGCCCCATCACGGGCGACCTGCAGCCCCTGGCCCTGGATGTGCCACCACAGAAGCGCGGCATTGTGGAGCAGTGTTGCACCAGCATCTGCTCCTTGTACCAGCTGGAGAACTACTGCAACTAGGCCTGCCTGGCCCCGCCGCCCTGTCCACCCTGGCCCCACCATACACCCAGGCCCAGCTACCCTCCTGGTCCTGCTGCCCCACCCTGCCCAGTCTCTACATTCTCTGCTCCCCCGTTTCCCAAGTGACAAAATAAACCCCTTGAATGAGCCTTGCTGCGTTGTCTGTGTGTCATGGGGCTGTCCACTGAACCCGCAGTGCAGCACTCCTGGCAGCTGCTCCGTGCTTTCTCCATGCTCACTGGGTGCCCACAGGCCTAGCACTGGCCAGGCCCAGGTATGTGCCAGTGCCCTCCCTGTGGTGCCGAGCGCCTGTCACTGCCTGCTGCCTGTCCCCAGGGCTCTGGGAGGGCTTGGGGAGTAACTGGGGGGCTGTGGGGTCTCTGGGAGCTGACTTCTCCTTGTTCAAAAGTCCTGGGCTCTCAGAGGCCACAGAGAATTTTTGAGGAAAGAAAATGAAAACATTCCAGCAACTTCTCCCCACTTAGCCCTAGGCCATAGTTTTAGAGCTATTTCTATTTCTTTTTCTTTTTTTTTTTTTTAGCGCTATTTCTAATTGGTGTCCCTGTGCAGGGAGGAGCCTGGGCAGGCAGAGGGGTTCTGCAGGGGTGGAGCTGGGAGGGTGCTGAGAGGCTGCTAAGGGTAGGTCTCCTTCATTGCCACCCACTGACCCAGCCTAACATGTGAGGGACCCCAGGGCCTGAGAGGAGGCAGAAGAGGCTGGATGATCCCCCATGAACTGAGGACAGATGGCAGGATGGCAGCAGGTGGGGCCTTGGGACCCCACATCTTGGGGTTCTTTGGCTATGGGACCCTGAGAACTGTAGCCCATGCAGGTCAGGAACTGCCAGGGTCTCTCAGCTGTCCTTCAGCCCTTCCTCTCCCTATAGGCAGGGCTGCTGGGCCAGATTTCTTCAGTTGCAGGGCTGAAATGCCACTCCTACAAGTGCCCGAGTGCCCTAATGGGCAAGGTCACACTGGGCTCTGGTCATGAGGTCCTGACACGAAGCCTCTCTTCAGCACCCACCACACACAGTGGCTCCACTGGGCACCCAGCCTAGAGGGCAGATGGGAGCCCAGGGGCTGCCTGTGGCCTAGGAGGTCAGCGGGTGACCTTGGCCACCACAAGGCCTGATGAGTCTGCCTGCCACCCAGGCCAAACCAATGCGCACCTTTCCTGAAAGCCCCGCCCAGGCCAGGGCGTGGGACGGTTGGGCCTGGGGTTAGGTACCCAGACCCTGGTGACAGACCACATAGAGGCTGAACTCGGCCCAGGGCACAGCTCACAGATGAGGGCCGCCCGGCAGCCTCACCCTTGCAGCCCTGAGCTTGCCCCCTGCTCATGCCGGCATGGACACCCCTTCCAGAGTTGTTGCAGGCCCCCAGCTGACCCCGCCCCTGGAGTGGGGGCCAAGGCTGGGCCAGTCGGTGGCCGACTGGACACTGGACCCGGAAGAGGAGGGAGGAGGCATCTGGGACCAGCCGTAGCCATCCACAGGAACACCCCGCAACCCTGCTTGCACGGAAGAGGCAGGGGTGTCCTTCCAGAGCCGAGGTATGTGCGTGGGGCCAGCATTGGCAAAGCCCATCACCCTGGCCAGCCCTGATGGTTGTCAAGGCTGTGACAGTAAGGTGCTCTTCCCTAGGGCATGACCAAACTCCACAGAGGGCGTGAGTCCAGGCTGGGGGCAGAGGGAGCACTCTACGGGCCCCCCAGCCACGTAGCACTCACTGTGCAGCTGCCTCTGAATGGTGCTGGGGGGCACTAAGGAGGGTCATTTGAGGAGCCAAATTTTCTGTGTCATCTGTTCTGGGGGTTGGTCTGGCCTGAGGCCTTAGGGCAGGAAGGCTCCCCACCCAGAAGAGAGTTGGTCACAGCAACCACCCTGGGCCCACCCTTGGCCTTCCTGAGGGCTCCCAGCGCTGAGATTGGGACCCTCTTCCCCACACCTGTCTCCTCCTGCCCCTCAGCTCCCCACAGAGAGAAAAGTTCAGTCCATGAGAAGGTTGTCCGTGAGAAAAGGTCAGCGGGGGAGACCAGACAAGGTGAGGGGTCACCACTCCATCTACTAGGCATAGATAAGAAGTGGCTGCCGGAGGTGACAAGAGGCCAAGATGCCAGACCACCTGCTGATGCCGTCCTGGGCTCCCAGGCCACCCCACGTACACCAGGCCCACAGACCTTGGCTCTTAGTCCCCGCCCAGGCCACGTGTGCTCTTCCCCTTCTGGGAATCTGCAGGACAGCACTCTTGTGTCCTGAGACCCTGGCTGCCCTTGGAACCTGGCTGTACTGCCCATGGTGCTGGCAACGGTGATCAGCCATGTCCAGCCCTGTCTGCCACTTGGCGTTGGGGGCTGAGGCCCATCTAAGTGCTACCCAGCTGTAGGACAGTGAAGGTGGAGGAGAGCTGCTCTCCAAAGCCCCCCAAGCTTGCGGGGACCCCCTCACATTTGCCCCATGTGTGGAGGGCCAAGGGTGTCACCAAGGGCAGCCTGCTCACTGGCTATCTGTCTGCTTAGATGTTACCTTTGCATTGGCCATGGGATGGGACTCTGAGGCCTGTGTTTCTCATGGGGAGCCTGAAGCCCAGGGTCGGGACATCTGTGCCTCTGCTGCCCCCGCCCACCTGGGACACTGCCAGTGTAGCAACCTCCAGACTGGCTCCCTGGGCTGTGCCTGCTGCTGGCAGAACCCACTGGCACCTGCACCCGGCCCTGGGGCTGTTTGCCTTCTCCAGTCAGCAGCAAATATTTGCTGTCCTCACTGCTCTCCAGGAAAAGTAGAGCCTGGGGAGCACAAGAGGAAGATACAGGGATGCTGGGGTCGATCCCTGGTCCTTGAGGACCTGGTACCCAGTGAGGTCCAGCACAGGGAGAGGGAAAAACTCAAGGTGAGTGGAAAAGGTAGCTCTGGGCAGAGCTCAGTCTGGAAGCCAACTGGCATTTCTCCAGCCAGGTGGTGACGTATGGAGACCTGGAACTGGGTGAAGGACCTAGTGGGGCCGACCTCTAGGGGCTGTTTTGGGGGTAGGCACCTATCGACACCCAGCTAGGTGGCGGGAGCAGCCATTCACAGATATGACCAGCAGATGGCGCCAAAGTCTCACTTTTTTGGGCACAGCCTGGCTAGCTTGTGCCACCTCCAGCCCTCTGTCTGGGCAGTTGCCCTGGCCCACACAAGGGCTATGGGGTTGCCCACTGGCTGCTGCCCTGGACTCGGAAGGGTCTGGTGTTTAGGAAGGAAGGCAGGGGTTAAGTGGGGGTGCTGTCAAGCCCAGGCTCTCTCACAAGCCCAGGCTCCTTGCAGGCCAGAGACCCAGGGGGCTGTGGGACAGCCAGTTGGACAAATGTCCTACTTAGGTCTATAACATTCTAAGAAAACCTCAAGCTGGAGTCTGACTTCCACTTCCAGCTCTTCTCAAGCTGCAGCTGAGGCTGGGGGGCTACTGAGACAGGAGGCCAATGGGGGTCCTCACTGCTGTGGCTACATCAGCCACTGGGGCCAGAGATGGGTGCTTGGAGGCTGGGGACCCTGTGGGCCCAGAAGGCTTCCAGCTGAGGTCCTAGCAGGCCAGGGTAAGTGCCTTCCCACATCTGCCTGGTGCCCAGTGCTGGAGGTGTGGAGGCCAGTTCTGAAAAGGATGTCGGACGGAAGGAGCCTGGGAACATGGTGGTTACAATGGGTGGTGCAGCCCTGTTCCCCCTCCCTTCCACTATTGTTTCTGGCCTCAGCCACAGGAACAGCAAGGCAGATTCCTTCGAAAGTGGAGCTGAGTCGGTTGGAGGTGGCCTCCCCACTGTCCCTGTGCAGCCCTGTCGTGCTGTGCTGGCGCCAAGCACCCTGCCGGCCCTCTTGCCCGCCCCTGTTGTCCTCAGCTCACTGCCCCGCACCCAGGTGGCCACTAGCCCCGTCCCACATGGCTTGGACTCCCCACTTCCTTCCCATCTGCTGCTGTCAAGAGATCCCACCCCTAATCCCAGGGACCTCAGAAACAGCCTCCAAGGCTCCTGCAGTGCTCCTGAGGCTGTCCCTAAAAGGAGTGGGTTACCCGTTATCCCCATGCTCCAAGGCAGAGGTGAAAGAAGAGGTCACGGGGGTACCAATGAACTAATGACTAAGGCATTATTGGGGTCCATCAGGCTGAGGGTGAAGTAGAGGACAAAGTGTATAGAGAGACTCCAGAGGCCAACATCCCAGGAATGACCTCTGTTTCCCGATCTGTGAACCAATGAAGGGTCCTCCCTGGCTGTGCCCCTGCCTGGGGGTCTGCAGCCCCATGAGCTTCTGGGGGCCCCACCCCTGCAGCCCTGTGTGGACTAGGCTGCTGAGTTAGCAGAGCCTCAGGCGGCCCAGGCCTTGCTCTGACCCCCCTCCCAGCCCATCTGTGTTTTTGGAAAACAGCCGTGGCCCAGCAGCCCTGCCAGCTGTGGCTGTTCATGCTGAGACCCAGAGTGCACAGGGCTGTCCCTCCATGTCCACCCTTGCTTTGGAAATTGGTGCCGTCCCAGCCTGGCCTCCCCAGACCTGCCCTACCTGTCCCTTGTCCACTCCCAAGGCCCACTGCTACCCAGTCTGCTGAGGGTACTTGGGAAATCCCTGACCTGCTCTGGGCCTCAGGGTCTTTGCCAGGGTGGCTCAGCAGGAGTGAGGACAGGGCAGGGGAGACTGAGTCCCCTGGAAGGACTAAGGCACCTGAACGTGTGGCTCTGGGAATGGTCACCTGGCCCTCCATGGCACCTTCCTGCAGTCTGACCACCAAGGGCCAAGGAAAGCTTCAAGGGGCAGGGAGTGGCTTCCTCCCAGGCCACTTGGTGTGCTCCTGGGCCCAGCTGTGGAACAGGAAGGTGTAGGAGGGCCTGACCCCAGGCCGGGGAAGAGCTGAGAAAAAGGCACCCCCACTTAGCTCCAGCTGCACAATCAGAGCTCAGAACAGAAGAGGCAGGAGCCAGCAGGCAGGGCGGCTTCCTGGAGGAGGCATCTGAGGCCCTGCCAGCACAGCATCCTTGAGGACGAGTCTATGCTTGACTACTGCAACCTGGTGCAGCCCATGCTGCACTTACCAGAGATATGATAGCCCAGACTTCACAGAACTGGCACTACAGACCCTCCCCCAGGGCTAGGTGTGAGCTGGCCCTGGCAAAATTGAAGAAGCAGCTGTTGTCTGGAGGTTTACAGTGGGCGGTGTTCTGTGGGTATTGAGAAATGACAGACTTTAATTAAGCCTTAATTAGGTCCACTGTACTGCCACTTGGGCCACTGCAGGACTCAAAGGTGAGAGCTGGCAGGCAAGCAGGCTGGACAAAGCTGGAGTTCTGACTCTGCTCTTCCTGTGTGTGGCCTTGGGAAAGTACTTAATGTCTCTGGGCCTCAGTTTCTTCATCTGTCAAGAGAGAACCAAAGGAGACCCTGTCAGCCTTGGCTGCTGAAAGGGTGCATTGAAGGCTGATGAGTCATCTCCATGTCCAGCCTCCTGCTTTTTGCCCATACAACCAAGACCAAGGATGGGAAATGTGGCCACAGAGTGGGAATCTCCCGCAGTCCCCAGGGTGCCTGCTTTCTTGCAGTGTGAGTGCGTATACAAGCCCATTCCTTGGCTGGCACGTGGGGCCTCAGAGCCTACAGAACAAGACCAGGAGGGATCCCAGAATAGAGCTGTCCTCCGGGATAGGCACAGGACCACTGCCCCTCCCTCCAGTGCCTCTGGGTTCACATCCCCTCTCTGGGCCTCAGTCACATGGGAACAGTGCCAAGGGTCTGCTCCTCCTGTGGGGAGAGAGAGCTGATGTGTCTTCTGCAGGAAGCTGCAGACCCCATGCCTACGAGGAGGGGCCCAGGGTAGAGGAATTGGGCAGAAACGTGAAGAGTGCCCCAGATGCCAAGGTGTAGTCTGCAGCTGGCCCCATGTGTCTGAGCCCCTCTGGGCCAGAAATCTTCACAGTCCCCAAGCCACAGTAGCTGGGCAAGGAGAGGCCAGATTGTCACTGCTCTTTCTCTCAGCCCTTCCCATGAGTCACGCACAGGCCTCAAAGCTCTGGGGTCCTATCAGCTGGCCAGTCCCACCCAAGCAGGTGGGGGAGTCTCTAAAGATGGGGCTCCCAGGTTCCAGCGGCCTGTGCCACTGACCATCTGAGAAGGTCTCAATGCCAGCAGTCATGGGGATACCCATGAGAGGCGGGTATTGGTTAGCACTTACTCTGCATGGCACCTTGGGCCTGGGAGTTTGGGCCAACAGGTTTTCCCAAGGTCATCAGAGAGCTTGGAAGTGAGCTGAGTTGGCTTCCCAGGCCCCTCTGCCCACTCCTCTCTCCCTTCTGGATACACAGCTATGGGAGCTGTGCAGAATGGATCCCTCAGGCAGTGGGCCTGTGCCTTTGGGAGGCAGCCTCACCCCTGCCAGTCTGCCCCTGGGGAGGAAGCTGGGCCACCCAGTATGCCAGTGGTGCAGGACTCCCGGGGCAACAGCTGGTGTGTTCAGGGTGGAGTCATGGATTAAAGCCTTCTCTTCCCTTAATTCCCAACATTAGGTAAAGCAGCTCTAATAGGGATAGTGATTTACAAGAAAGTTTGCTTAACTTTTGCAAGTGGCCACGAGGTGTCAGCATCAGGCCAGATTTGGAAATCTCCGCGAAAGCATGGAGCAGGGTGGGGCTGGTGGTGGGTGCTGAGAACACAATTCAGGGCGCCCTCTGTTCACCCCGGACCCTGACTCGGCAGTAGGCTTTCGAACATTCTGTCACCAGGGCCTCTTAGTAATATTTTCAACTTTATTTTAATGCTAATATGATATAGTTTCCTCTCAGAACATAACGGATGCTTCAGGAAGGTGTTCCAGGTTAACCTGTGGCTTCAGTTGGCACCATCCCACAACCACCTGGATAGAGAAACACAGAAAATGAGGGATTCCCTTAGGCCCCTCCGGACCCCTTCCTGTTCTGTAATGCAGGGTAGAGGCAGTAAGCACAATGGTGCAGAATCCACCGTGTACTACCAACACTGCAGAGAGGCCTCTCCACTGTAGGAAGAGGTGTCCTAGGTTTGCCCCCAGCACGCTCCCTCTCAGAGGGCCTCAAATTTCAGCCCCTAAAACCTATGGGTTGTAATTCTAGAAGTAACCACCAGATGTCAGTATGAGGCCACTCAAGAAACTAAGTGGTAGAAATCTGGTGCTAGAGATATCTAGGGGTACCCGGTTCTCTGCATCCTAAATAAGGATCCAATCAGATCCCTAGTATGAGCTGATCCTCTCCCAGCCCTAAAAGGCGGTAAAGCAAGGGGGTTTCTACTGTGTGGTCTTTCACCCCTGTCTTCCAATATTTGTTTTGTGATCCCTCTCCTCTGTGTCTCCTATGGGCCATGTGCTCTGCCCATGTAAAATCCATGGGATGTAGTGCTGATGGGATCAAGTCCTCACGCCCAAACTCATTGTCTCCAATGCCTCTAGTCCTGCCTCAGTGCACTATGGCTTAGCTTACCCCCTAGGGGCCCTCTCTACATGGCCCCTTTTCCCTGTCCCTCTCTTCTTGCTAAAACATCCTGGGTTCCAAGATCCTGGGCAGAATAACTGTAAACTGGGGTTATACCTTTCTGTGCTGGCCCAGAGATGGAAATCCAGTCCAGGGCAAGGTCTGGATTCAAGACATAATTTGGGTGATGGGAAGCTCCATGTTTCCAGAGTTTGATCTGTGGGATGCTTCCCTTTAGGCCCCTTAGCTGCATGCTCCCCCAGTTGGGGAACACTCCTTTGGTGAACCTCCCATGGAAGCACCTTGTCTGGCTCAGTGACAGCCCTTTACTCTCCCTCGCTCCACCTGCAGATTGGAAGTGGCCCCTTGCAACATCTGGGGATTCTGCAGCAGGCACTAAGGACAGTACATGCCACAGAGGTTACAACCCACAGAGTCCCAATGCATAGTTAGAGCCAGTATGAGCAAATGACTGCTTCATCCCAAGAACTGTGAGCTAGTTCACACTGACTTCTGTCTATGAGCTCTGGAACTGACTCAGGGCCATTAGCACTCCTCCCCACTCAAAAGCCTGGTGATTAGTTTTACCTGCCTTCCTCCCATGGGATGGTGTGACTGTGAGGCATCTGCATCCTCTTTGAGACACCACCCACACCAGATCTGAGTCCCCTTCAAGCTAACTCTTCCCTGCTGAAAGCCCTGTTATCCTCACTATATGCCCTATTGCTCCAGTTAAAGAAAGAAGTTAGAATTAGGGCTTGGAAAGCAAAGAGAGAAGAAAGAATTAAATCCCAGCATGGGCTAATTAGATGAGATAAATACACAGAGGGTAGATAGTTAAGGTGCTTGGTGCAGGAAGGATGGGGACTGGCGGCTTTGGGGAAGGTACACACATTTTTGCCTCTCTCTGAGTCTTTGCTCTGTTCCTGCTTCCCCTGTAGGCTTGGGAAAGATGTTTACAATTTCCAGTGAGAATTTTTCCAATTGGGTGGGCTTCTACCTGAACTCTTCTCCAGCTGCTCGAAGCTTAATTGGAGTTTCATCTGGGCTAAAAAGACTGTAAATTGGCCAGTCATCCTTCTCAGGAATACCTACAAGTACTCACTATGCTGCCTGCTGCATGTAGCAGTAACCTTAGCGCTTACCACCACACATAGAGTGTAGGGGTCAGATCAGATGTGACTGGAGAAAAGAAAAACTCCCAGCTGAGTCCTTTTCTCATGAAATATGGATGGACTGTACTGTGCAAAACTGCACTGGGAGCACCTAAAATGAAATTTTTCTGCTCATTCTCGAACCCGGGTTAGTCCCCACCCCCATTTTACCAGTGCCACGCCCACTGGCATCCCGGGGTGTCGAGTAACTGCCAAATGTCACTCTAGTAAAGCCCCACCCACTCCCCACCTCCCCTACCCACTCCCCACCTCCTAGCTAACAAGGAGTGCTTCTGGCTTATGCCCACACCCACAGATGCCTATCTGCTGGGTCAGGGGTGGCCAAAACTCCACCCCTAATGCACCATGCCCTAGTGTGGGTAAGTGCCAAAGCCAGCCACCCCAGAGGTTCAACTATCTACCCTCTGTGTGCCACCTCAACTATCTACCCTCTGTATTTATCTCACAACTACTGAGTTGGCACAAAGCTCCCCCAATTTGGAGGGGATTGGAGAAAGGAGTAGAGAGGACAAGGGGTTGAGGGGCAAACCTATAATTTCAGTTGGCATTTGGGCAGGTGCTGTGCTGAGTGGTGGAGAGGCTATTCTGCTTCTAGGGCCCCCATTATCATGCATGCTCTAAAAGTGCCCTTCACCATCTCTCCAGCCTCTTCCCCCTCCTCTTCCTCCTCCACATCGACGTGGCTGGAGGGTCTGGGCACCACAGCCAGAGCACCCCCTGCTTTGGCGGCAACTGCTTATATTAGCCCGGCCAACAGATCATCATCTGGGCAGTTTCAGCAGAGAGCCTTGGGCACCCAGTCCTTTTTATCTACCGTCCAAGAGCTGCAGGGACCACGCAACCACTAGAGTACAGGTAACTGGGCTTTCCTCCCTCAAGCTGTACCCTCTGAGTGTGAGAAAAGCTGCATTTTGAGTGTTAAGGTATAGGTGGGGTTGGAGGTTGGGAGCAGCTGCCAAGATCCTGGTTTCTGAAAAAGGGGAAGACTCTGCTGCCTGCTGGAGGGGCCCAGGCAAGCTTCCCAAGAGTAGCTTCAACTTTGGAGGGGACAAAAGGAGAGGTTATTCCTCTTCAGGGCTGAACAAAGCCACAGAAACTTTCAGAAGGAAAATCAGTTTTCCTTTCCTAATCCACCAGGCAAAATGGGAGGGGCAGGAGAGGAGGGGAGGGCTGTTCTTCTCAGCAGGAGTGCACAGCTGTTTTCACAAATGTAAAATGAAGGGTTTTTCTGTGTGAAAAGTTTCCTCAAACGAGATGGTGCAGAGGGGTCAGGGGCTTGAGATTCTGGCGTAGGTTTCTTTATATATTTATGTATACACACACACATACACACACACACACACGAACACATATATATATATGCACACCAAGTAAGAGTAAAGATTCCCTCTCTCCCTGCTCCCTACACCTCCAGACCAGCAGCAAGAAATTAGAGAGTAAAGAGGACTATGAAGGGACAATGTGCTTAATATCGCCAGCAGCGTTTTCAAAAAGTAAAGCTTCCTCTTCCTGACAGCATGCAGGTGTGTCCAGTTCTCCCTGCCACCCTCATTGCCCAAGGAGAGCTGAAAGCACATTCATTTTCTGCATGAGGTTTTTCTGACTTGTACCCCAGATCCCACCCAGTGTGGTGTTTGTAGGGAAAGGATTTGTTTCCTCAGAGAAACCTGGCTGCACCCTGCTTGGTAGCCTTCTTTGGTTTTTACCTGAAAGCCCCCACCTTACTTCCATATAGGTGGGAGTGGTGGGAAAGACTTTCACATTTTGTGCTGTGACCCTTCAAGGCAGACCATTTGTCTATACCCCATCGGTGCCCAGGGAGAAGTCCATCTCCACCAAAAGGGGGGTAGCCCTCTACCAGCTACTTTCAGGCCTGGCTGCTGAGACACCCTTTCTGGGTGAACTTCTTGCCATGTTCTCCCCCCTTGTACTTTGAAAAAAGGAGAGCTAGGAGCAGAGGGACAGGAAGGGGGATGTGCCCAAATCCTGACAAGGTGACCCACAGGCAGCCTGAGGAGAAGAAAGATGAAGGGACTCTGGCTCCGGTGGAGGGATCATCTCAAGAATATTTTTTTGCTTTCCCCTAGGGGCCGAAGAATCACTGCCAAGCTTGTGAGGGAGGAGGTGGATTCCAGTCCCCATCCCCAGAGGACTGCTTCTCCTCCAGCTCAGCCCTCTATCCAGCCTGCCCCCCAGCCTGACCCCCAGCAGTCCAGAACGGCCAGAGACCCCAGTCCCAAGGTGAGCTGCTGGTGCCTGTGGGTCACAAGACCCCATCATTCACAAAACTGAGGTCAGCAGCCAGCCCCAGCCCCAGAGAGGTGAGTGTCTCAGATGCATGAGTCAGAGATGTCTGCTGATGCCGCTTTCCATGTGCCAGGCTCTGGGCAGGGGTCTCAAGAACCCACACAGATTTGGATCCCCCAGGAGCAGATCTGGATCTGTCCCCTTTTACAAGGAGCCAGGCTGGGAGAGTCCTGGGCCTGTATTTAGAGTCATCAGGTGTCTGGAACTCAAGTGGTCAGCTCCAGGTGCTCCTCTCTGGAGGGCTCAGGTGTGAGCAGAACAGGTCCCCTGCAGTCTCTGCAGCAGCAAGGTCTTGAGGTCTCAGAGGGGAGCTCCTGGATGAGAAAGAAGGCAGAGGAGGGCAGGGACTGAGGGAGCAAGCAGGCCTCTCCGGGGAGAAGGCAGGGGCTGCTGCAGGAACAGGATTTGAGGAAGGGGTAAACAGGGAAAAGCTGGGAGAGAAAAATCTCATAAAGGTGGGGAGGAGTCTGGAGACTTGACTAAAGCTGGACTCTGCCAGGGAGTGGGGTCCAGTTTTCCCTGCCCTGGACTACTGGCTGTGGAGCCTCAGGCCAGTGGCTTGACCTCTCTGCGTCTATCCCCATTTGTCAGAGTGGACAACAGTCTCAGGCCTCCTAGACTGGGTTATGAAGAGCAAATGAGCCATGTTCTGTGCACTGTGAGGACCTTGCAAGTGTTGCTGTCACCATCCCATTGTGTTCAGCAACCGGGCTTCCTGTACACCAGTAGAGGCGGGGGCGGGGGCAGCTAGAAAGGCCCAGCACAGTCGCCCCTGCCCCTGACTCAGCTGGAGCAAGCTCTGTGGTTGGTGACCGCACCAGTTCATTTGTCAGGTACTGGGGGGCGGTTGGCTCTGGGACTTGGGGAGCATGGGAGGTGGGAGTGCATGGGTCTGTGTCCTTGTACCTGACCTATGGACAGGACAGAGGCCTCCTTGTAGGGCCTGCAGAGGAGGACTCTGTTCCAGAAAACAAGAAGATTGTTTTAAAGATGTCTTTAGTTCAGACACTGAATAGTGACACAGTGGCATGGCATAGTCTAAGCCATCCAGTGCTGGGCTGCCCCACCCCGCACCCCTCATACTCAGTACGTACTTTTTGGCTCTTGGTTGTTGATCAGCCCTCCGGTGGCTCGTCCTTTGGTGCTGGCAGTTCTGTTTGGGTGATTAGTCCCTGGCTTCCCAGGCTGGCAGGGGCTGACGCCCAGTGGGTACTCTTTCTGGTGCTCAGCCAGTGTCATGACCTGTTGGGGTGAAGGAGGGGCAGTCAGGGGACCCTTGGAGGAGCTGGGTTTGTAAAATGCAGGGCTTTTACAGGGAGGAGGGAGCAGCCAACTCAGAGCCAGAGTCCCGGGAGGAAACTGGGAATGAGAAAGGCCAAGAGCTGAGCTAGGGCAGAGGCAGGAGGGTGCCGGTTGCAGGCCGGCTGGGTTCTGTGGGGTGAGTCTGAATTTTGAGGCGACATTTTTTTCTCTTTGGAATTTGCATCTGCAAGTCGAGAAAGCAGACCAGTGCTATAGCAGGGCTGGGTCAGGGGTGAAGGAGGATGCCACTTAGGGGCTGGAGGAGACCTCACCCATGCTCAGCCAGAGCTGTTGGCAGGACTCTTCCTACCTGGGAGGCCGGCACAGCAGGGAAGGAGCAGGTCTTGGGTTAGGAACCCGGCTGTTAGTCCCTGCAGGGGTGCAACCAGCACACTCTTTGAGCCCCAGGGTGACCCGGATCTGCTCCAGCCTCCAACCTGCCCTGGGCACACTTTTGACTAAATAAGGAGAGGGCTCAGCAGGCAGCCCCAAGGGGCGGGGACCGTGTACAGCCTGCACCCTGTCATGGGCACCCCAAGGTGACCTCGGCTTTCTTCATACCTCGCTAAGTCCAGGAGCATCTCCAACCATGTACGCTGGGTCCTCTAGGGCAGGCACCTCTGGAACAGAGAGCAGGGGAGGGATCCCCCAAAAGGGTCGCTGGTGCGATTGCCCCCAGGAACTCCTGTGAGGAGAAATGGGACTCACCTCAGAGTCCTGCCCATCCCCAGCCTGGAGAGAAGGTAGAGAAGCCAGAGCTGGGCTGAGGGGAGCCTGGGTTTTGTCCACACAGAGATACTCCCTGTGGATTTGAAATCCACACTGGTCATGCAGGGACCTCCTTGCAGGCAGGCTCTTTACCCCAACATTTCAAATCCCCTGAAGTGGGGACTATGAGCTGGGCCTGCGTTTCTCTCCGGAGCCTCCTTCCCTTCCATAGGCTAACCCAAGAGGCCAGAGAGCCAGGGGCAGGGAGCCTGCAAGGGCTGGTGGAGAGGGGAGGGGGCCTCTGGGTGGGGGGAGACAGCCAGATGTTCTGGAATGGGACACGGGTGATGGATGTGGACTGGAATTTGAAGGGGACATTCCCCACGTGCCTTGCGCTCTGGGTGGAAAATGGGCTGTTTTTCATGGGTGGGGGTCTCCCTGTCTTGCCAAACTAATGTGAAGGAGATGCCTCATCCCTGCCAGAGCTCCCCCACCTGTCTAATGGCATTAACCCCTGCCTCCCCAGTGTGTCAGTCATGCTTGGAGAACCCTCTCTTCTAGCTAGGGTCCCTCAGGGTGTGAGAAGGGGGACAAGAAAGGCCTACTAGACTTGCTCGGGATCCCCACCATTCCCCTGGCCCACAGCAGTTCTCCTTCTCAAGCAGCTCCCAACTCCCAGGACCACCTAGGGCTGTTGTCTCCCATCCCCAACATTGCCCAATGCCAAGGGGGTGACCTTGTTTCTGAGGACAGTCTGTGCGCGCTGGTGTGTGGGTTCAATATTTGCCTTTAAGAAACTGGACTTTGCCCAGCCCCGGGGGAGAGGCTTTTTGTAGAAATTCTCTTTGATAAAACGAAAAGAGTTCCTGGTACCCCAGCGGCTACAGTCCTGCCCCCCTGTTCTTCCCCCGTTTTTCTCCTTTGCTTCCCTGCTTCTGATCCTCTTTCCGGTTACCCACACAAAATTGGTTTCGCCCTTGCTTGGGGCTAGCGAAAGCCGGAGTCGCTCGCGCGGAGCTCCCAGGCTGGCGGGGGTGGCCGCCGGGGGTGCTCCGAGCCCCCAGGCCAAGCCAGGGACGAGCCTGCCCCCGGCGGCGGCTCCGCAGCGGCTTCGCCTAGGCTCGCAGCGCGGAAGCGCGTGGGGCGCAGTGGCGACCGGGAGCCCGCGGGCCTCCTCTGTGGCGGCCGCCAAGCAGGGAGCCGGGAGCCCCAGGAGCACCCGGGCACCCGCGGCCCTCAAGGTTCTCCCTTGCACTCAGGCGCCCACTAGGCTCAGGCTGCCGCGGCCACAGAATCGCTCTCGGCGAGGGAAGGCGAAAGAATGAAAGGTTTCTTGGGCCGTGCGCGCCAGGGCGCCCCGTGCCACCCGCCCGCGGTGCTGGCGCCTGAGTCCCCCGGGGAGGGCGCCACTGCTCTGCGCGCTGGTCCCCAAATGCGGATCTCAGGCAGCGGTGCCTTCCCGGGCCAGCAGAGCTTGGTCTTTGGAACGTAAAGCTTGATTCCCCCGTCCCAATCCGGGGAGCAACTTACCTGCTTCCCCCAAACTCGGCTCATTACTTGTTCGGGAATCCTGCAAATGAAAGCATGGCTCCCCGGGTCCTCGGATACACTGGGCATTGCAATAGGTCAGGAGAGTTTTCATGGGCACTAATTTCCCGCGACTTCAAAACACATCCACTGGCTGCCCCAGATTTGCTATGTATCCTGGGTCCCTAAATTTGTTTTCTTTGGGGTCTGAATGATTTTAGATACCTCCTCCAGGCCCTGCAGATTGACAGATCGCAAACTTGGATTCCCCAAAATTTAAACAGTAAGCTTTCAGTCCTACCTTCATGTCTACCAATTTGTCTTGTTCCCCAGAACGTGGACAGTGCTTTCCTCACATTTAGACGTTGTTTCCAAAACAAGTGGAACTTTTTCCCTGTGTCCCCATAATTTTGAATAATAGCTCCTAAACTTACTGTCCCCATCTTGATCTTCTCACAGTTTAGCCCTATCCCCCTCCCCACCTCCCCGGTTCATCACCCATTGAGACATTATCTACTGAGTTCCGCAAACCTTAACAGCCTGGGGTTCCTAAATTTTACACATGGATTCCCAAGCCCCCCAACACAGTGAGCAATTTCCCCAGACTCCCAAAGTTTGAATCTTGTTTCCTTTGCCTTCCCTTAAATTCAGGAACCGCACCGCAGCACAGCGGCCCCTTCTCTGAATCGTAAACAACCTGCACTCATTTCCTGAGCTCCACAACACTGAGAGAATTATTTTTTCAATGACCCCCCAAAACTCATTGAAAAAAAAAATTTTAGGGTAGGGTGATTTGGAACATTCATTTTTGTTGCTCTACAGACTTCCAAGCCACCAACCATGCTTTAAAATTTAAACACTGTCCCTGCCCCCCCTTCCCCTGAGCAATTACCCAAGATGAGATCAAGTGTGACTGAGGCTCCCTAATCACACAGAGTCTCTCAGGTCCCTCTGGGGCACACCAAGCACAAAATTAACCTTAGGGCAAAGTTTGTTTTCTGTTTTACCAGACTTTTTAATTAATTCTCCCCAGTCCTCAAACATGCTGAGCATTTTGTCTGCATCACAACATTTTGAATATAAAATTTCCCGGTCCCACTTACTGACAAAAATCCCTGGTTTTCTAAAACTCAGACCACGGATTCCCAAATCCCAAACCCCAGGATCACAATGGACTCTTTTCCTGATCCCTCCTATGTGGATACGCTGGACTCTCTCAGATACTAGGCCTCCTTGTATATTCAATTTGACCCTTACATCACAGAAAGGGACTGATTTCTTGGGCTCCAAAGCAACCCCTGCCCTCATGTAGTTACCCCAAATATAAGCAACATTTCCTGCAAACACACTGCACACTCCCTGCTGATCACAAAATTTGGAACTAGATTCTCTAGGCCCTAAGACCTAGAAACTGATAATCCTTTCCCCCAAAAATTTAGATATTGACTCCCAAGTCCTCCAAGGACTCTGAGAAGCTTCCTTAGATCCTTAGATTCAACAGTTATTTTTCTGGGGCCACCAAATTGAGGTATTGTCCCCCAGCCCTCCAGAACAAATTGCAGTTATTTTCCTTCACATAACAATTGAGGTTTTTTTGAACACTGATTTATGAGTCTCCCGACTTTACGACCCCTGTCCTAGGTCCTCCTATGTTTGAGCAATGTTCCGTGGGCCCCCCCAAAGCACACTGAAAAAGGTCCCTAAGTCCCAGAAATACCAGGCATTAAAGACCTGTGTCCTATGAGTTGTGTAGCTACTAACCTCGTTCCCTGAGATTTATACATCCATCTCCTTTGGACGCCTAAATCTTGAAATGTATTTTACTGAGGCTCCCCAAATGCAGCATTGTCCAGGAAAAAAAATAGAATTTTTCTTCGGTTTACAAAAAATAAATTCAAATGAATTTTTAAAATAAAATATAAAAAGACACTAATTTTCTGCATTCCCTAAATGTACTGATCACACTCTGGGAGCCCCCAATTTTAGAGAGTGTTTCTTCAGCCCGTAAAGGCCGTTAACAATTTTCCCTGAAGCCACAGTGATTATGAAGGTTACTTTTTTCAAGTGCTTCAAGTGTCCTGGCCACACTTGCATTCTTAAAATGTGAGAATTAATTGCTACTTTCCCTAACACAGTAGTAATTTGCCTAGATCCCCAAAACGTGCCCATTGCTTTTATCTACTCATTTTAAGCAATATTCATCTTAGGCGCCCCAAATTTCATGAGGAGAATTTTGATTCAACCGAAACAATCTACCCCTTCAAAAACTGGTGGTTCTCATGGATACCCCAAGGTTGCTGACCACAATCTGCGGTTTCCCTATTTTGGACACAGACCCCCTACTCCCAATTGCTTGGAGCAATTTCCCTCACCCCCCCCCCCAAAACTTGGACTCTATTTTTCTAGTGCCTCAAATTTAGTCACTAATCACAGGTCCTACATTAACAGAGTCTCCGCTGGGTACCCCTGCTTCGGGACACCCTTTCTTTCTGCCTGCGTTCTGACTTGCTTCCCCGAAATTTGGGCTTTGTTCCCGGCCGCTGGCGGCCCATGGCTATTTCCCCAATCCCGCGCACACAGCGAGTGCTGGTTTCAGGCCCCTCTGAGTCGCCTAATAAGTCCCCCGAGCAACATGGATTTCGGAAATTTCTTTCTGGGTTCCCCAAACACACTTGGGCCGACCATGCGTCCCCAGGACCTGGGTAGTGCCTCTCCAGTGTCCAGGAAAACGACTGGGCATTGCCCCCAGTTTCCCCCAAATTTGGGCATTGTCCCCGGGTCTTCCAACGGACTGGGCGTTGCCCCCAGACATTGGGGACTGCCCCCCGGGGTCTCGCTCACCTTCAGCAGCGCTCACCGCCCGCCACTGAGTGCTCGCCCGCTGGCTGCCTTGGCTCCTCGTGCGCCCGTGGACATGGCCTCCAACCTCACGGTGAGCTCCCTGCCGTGCCGGTCAACCGCCCGGTTTGCGGCCCCAGCTCGGCTCCCGGCCCGCACCCTCTGCGGTCCCGCCGGGATTGGCTCTCTTCTGGGGTTGCCCCGGGGAGGACAGCGCAGAGCGCTAGAGCCAGCTACGGGTTTGCGGCTCAGCGGCCGTGCTGGCTCCAGCTTGGGCGCCCAGAAACCCGCGCCACTTTTGTTTGCTCTTTGCAAAGATCACATTTGTGGGGAAAGCGGCTTGACAGCCCCAAAACGGAGCAAGCAGGTTCTGGGTCAGAGGGACGCTGAGCAGAGGCGCTCCCCGCCCGGGTGGCGCGGCGCCTTCAGCCCGTCGGCTCAGGACTCGGGGAGCGCGCGCTGAGCGCGGGCGAAGTGATTGATGGTGGAGCAAGGGGGGCGAGGGGGCGCGGGTTTCCGCCAGCGGCCCCTTCCCCTCCACAAGGCGCGGGAGGCCTGGGACGACGGGGACAGGCGGGGTGCGGGGTCTTGTGTGTGGTTTTGACTGGTTAAAAATCACAACGCTTTCTTACATCGTTCAAACTCCAGGAGATGGTTTCCCCAGACCCCCAAATTATCGTGGTGGCCCCCGGGATTGAACCGGTGTCTACGCAAGTCCAACGCACTGAGGACGGGGGAACGATTATCCAGATATTTTGGGTGGGCCCCAAAGGCGAGCTGCTTAGATCTACCCCGGTGAGCTCGGTCATGCAGGTAGGATTTGAGCCACGTTTCCCGCTCTGACGCTTTCTGCGAGGGCGGCCACAGCCTTCGCAGGGTCCAAGCCCGGCCCAGATTCGGCCCGACCTGGCAGGCCTTCCCTGCCTCCCGCACCTGGCGGTGGCGGCGGCTGCTCCGGGACTCCCGCATGGCACCGGGGGGCGCTCGGGATCCGGCTGCCAGGCGAGGCGCCGCGCAGCCCTGTTTCTCCTGCCGGGGCAGGTGGCGGATGAGCGCCCCGCCCGAGCACAGGGATCACCCCCCTCCCTCTGCAGCTCCCAGGAGGGTCCCCAGATCCAGAACCAGCCACCTGCGCTTGTACTGGGGCTGGACGCCCCTGCAGTGTAGCCCTTGCTGGGGGAGGGGGCGCTGAGCGCCCCGTCACCGACGCTGGAGTTTGGGGTGCCTCCTGCCCCTGCTAGCACTGCTCTCTAGGGCACGGTTGCAGGGCACCTTAGTACCCCCAAACCTAAGAGGTCCCCCCAATTCTTTAGAATAGGGATTAAGCATTTCGCTGGACTTTGCCGCTCCCTGCCCCCCACCCAACCTCGCCCCCGCGCACCCCACGGGCCCCCTCCGACCGTCGCCCCCGGGGGCCCCGGGGGGCCCCCAGCCCGCGTCCCCGCTTGGCTCGAGTTGCGGGGGCGGTCCGGGGGCGGGGCGAGGGCCCCGCGGGCGCCCATTGGCGCGGGCGACCGGCCAGCGGGGCCCGAGCGGGCGCCGAGCCGCGGGGTGGCGCGGCTATAAGAGTCGGGCGTTGGCGCCCGCAGTTCGCCTGCTCTCCGGCGGAGCTGCGTGAGGCCAGGCCGGCCCCTGGCCCCCCCTTCCGGCCGCCCCCGCCTCCTGGCCCACGCCCGCCCGCGCTCGGCCCGCCAGCGCCTCCACCCGGGCTGGCGGCCCCTCGTCGACGCCCGTCTTGCTGCTGACTCCCGTTCCGGGCGACGTCGGCGGGGTCGCGCTCCGTCGGGCCTGCGGATTCCCCGCCGTCTCCTCCTCCATCTACCTCAACACCCGTCCCAGCTTCGCCGGAGGAGGCGGTTCCCCCCGCAGGCAGTCCGGCTCGCAGGCCGCCGGCGTTGTCATCCCCCGCGCTCCCCCCCAGCCCTCCCCCGACGCGCAGCCTCGGCCGCTCCCCCTTCCGCGCTGCGTCCCGGAGCGAACCAGGCGCCGCCACCGCTTGCTCCCCCCAGGTCCGGGCTCGCGACGGCAGAGGGCTCCGTCGGCCCAAACCGAGCTGGGCGCCCGCGGCCCAGGAGACGCCTCCACTCCGCCCCCAATCAGCACCGTCCCAGGTCCCCGACGTTGCTCCCTTTCCCGGCTTCTCTGTGCTCCCCTCTCCCCTCTTCTGCATCTGGCCCCGGCTCCTCTCTCTTCTCCCGCCACCTTCCCTTCGCTCCCTCCCGTCCCCCCCAGTTCCTTGCCTCCGACTCCCTCCCCCCTTCACGCCCGCCCTCTCGCCTTCGCTGAACCAAAGTGGATTAATTATACGCTTTCTGTTTCTCTCCACTGTTCTCTCCCGCTGTGAGCCTGCCCGCCCCTCGCTGTCCTCTCTCCCTCTCACCCTCTCTTTGGTCCCCCCCTTTCACGTTCACTCTGTCTCTCTCACTATCTCTGCCCCTCTCTGTCCTTCGTACAACAGCTGACCTCATTTCCCGACACCCTTTCCCCCCGAAAAGTACAACATCTGGCCCGCCCCAGCCCGAAGACAGCCCGTCCTCCCTAAACGATCAGAGAAATCCCACCCCCCAAAACAAGCCATCCCCCCGTTCTGCCCCGTCGCACATTCGGCACCCGCGACTCGGCCAGAGCGGCGCTGGCAGAGGAGTGTCCGGCAGGAGGGCCAACGCCCGCTGTTCGGTTTGCGATACGCAGCAGGGAGGTGGGCGGCAGCGTCGCCGGCTTCCAGGTAAGCGGCGTGCGGGGCCCGGGCGGGCCGTGCCGGGGGGCAGCGCGAGCTGCGCCGGACGCCTGGCCCTTCCTCCCACGCCGCTCCGGGTCCGGCCCTGAGGGGCTTGGCGCGGGCCGGCTGAGCCCGGGAGAGGAGGAAGGGAGGCTGTGGGTCCCGTTCCCTGGCGCGAACCCCACTCTCACCCTCGCATCGTGGGGTTGGGGGGGCGGGGGCTCCGGGTAGCGCCAAGGGAGGTGTGAGCTGTCGGAAAGGCAACTTCCTGGTCGGTTTGTGGGTGTGGGAGGTGTTGCGGAGAGTGCGGGAAAGTGTGTGTTCTGGCCCCCGGGGTGCGGGGTTGTGTGGGGGGGGCAAGGCTGAAAAGCCCACCCTGGTATGTTGACTTGGTGCCAGCTCGACTGGGAGGAAGACTGGTGGGCGGGGCCAGGATGGAGCGAGGGCGAGGTGGCAGGAGTCACGCCAGACGCCACATTTGCAGTGTATCCCCCCATACCCCCTCTTTCTCTGTCCCCAACATTCCCCAACAGGAATCTGGGGGGAGGGGCTGCTCCGAGGCTCCAAACGTCAGTAGTGTACCCCCAGAGAGGGGTAACTGCTCCTGCGCGGTGGGCAGCGTGGAAGTTTCCATACAGGGAGGTGGAGAGGAGACGCTCTCCTCCTTGCCCTTTGCGGAGGTGGGCTGAGGGTTGCAGGATGAGCCCCCCATGGCACTGTGCTAAGAGATGGTCCAGGGCTAACGGTGGGGGGTGCAGGAGAGAAGGGACAGGCTGGAGGAGGGAGGGGCGGGGAGCAAAGGGGCGGGGGGAGTGGTCAGCGGGCAGGGGGCGGGGCTGGGGTGGAGCCGGGGCTGGGAGGAGCCGGTTCAGACATAAAAGCTGAGGCACTGACCAGCCTGCAAGCTGGACATTGGCTTCTCCTGCCAGAGGCACTTCCAGCTCTCTCCTCCTCCTCCTCCTCCTCCTCTTCAGCCCCAGTGAACCTCCTGTCCAGCTGCAGGTAACCACGGCTGTCCAGAGAGGACCCGGCTGCCATCCCACTCCAGCCTGCGGCAGCTCAGGGCATCAGCCCAGACTTGGCGGCCCCTGTAGCCGGCCTGCGCCTCTCGCCTCCGCCAGCCCCTCCTCCTGCCTCTCTGGTTCCTCACCTGCTCCCTCCTCTGCTGCTCCTTCCCTGTGCCTCTTCTGTGTCCAGCGCCCAGGCTTTTCCTGGCCCTCACCTGCCCTGCACCTCTGTGTGCCTCTTGTTCAGCGTCCTGCTTTCTGCCAGTGCCCCTGGGCTAGACCTCCCACACCAGAGTGGTGGGGTTCTCTAGAGGGTCCCCAGGGCAGTGGGGCGGAGCTGCAGCCCCCAGCCACAGTTGTGTGGGAGCTGGCTGAGTGCGTTCTTAGGGTTGGGAAGGGTGGCAGGGGGTGGTGGGGAGGCTGGTTGGGGTCCAGTCAAGAGGGGACTGGTGGTTTTCAGTCTTCCTGTGGAGCTGCCTGCTGCTCTTGAGAGAGCATAAGTGAGGTTGTGTTTCTTCCTTTCCTGCTCTCACATGATTTATTGCATCACAAACTCCCCTGGGCCTGGGGCAGCTGGGGCTGCCCGCCTGGAGGACTCCACCTTCTGCAGGAACAGGGTAGCCCGCTGTGGGTCCCGGGACCCCCACCCTGAGGGAGCTGGCTAGCCCCTGCCCCTGTGGCCCTGCAGCCACGTGCCCTCTGGAGGGGGTGTGTCCTAACATGTGCCTCCCCTTCCAGAGTAGACCTGGAGGGACCTGATGTCCGGCCTCCCAGGTGGCCTGACTGCTTTCTCCAGCGCCCACTGGTAGCCTTCGGGGGTTGCAGAGGGACTCCGAGGTCCCTGGCCTTAGCTGATGTGATTCAAGGCCTGGGAGAAGGCTTTTGGCTTTTCCATGTATTGTAGGGTGCCCAGGCTGGACTGGAGATGGAAGACTGGGTGGCTCAAGAGAATAAGACCCCTGGGAGTAGGGGGGTCCTGAGTGTGCTGACCACTGGATCCTTGACCCAGACTAGAAAGATGGAAAAGTCACAGGGAGAGGGTGGGGCTAGCTGCTCTGGGAGGGGGCGGTCCTCCTGGACCCCCTTGCTCAGCTGGGGGATGGGGGGAGAAGCACATGGAGGCCCAAGAAGTGGAGACAGCCCCTTGAGATGGCTTCACCTCCATAATGTCATAGGATGGAGACTAGGTTCACTGTCTAGCAAGGGCTCTGGTGCCCCTGGGTGTGGCTGAGATCCTGCAATAGTGATAATGGGGACGGTCACCCCAAATCTTTAGCACTTTTTGCAACTCGGAGCCACTGAGCCCTTTCTGTGCACATTGAGACATTTCTTCCTTCTTGAAGGGACCCGGTGCCACCACCTCAGCAATTAAAGTGTGCGAGTTATTTTTATGATTAAAATAATGACATTTATAAGAAAGTCATGCTTTAAAATTTCCTTTGCATTTTAACATCCGAGATGGCTGGGCAACCTGGCAGCTCCTGGCTCATGGCATGTTTCTCCTGCCCCCAGGTACCAATGGGAGTCCCCATGGGGAAGTCGATGCTGGTGCTTCTCACCTTCTTGGCCTTTGCCTCGTGCTGCATTGCTGCTTACCGCCCCAGTGAGACCCTGTGCGGCGGGGAGCTGGTGGACACCCTCCAGTTTGTCTGTGGGGACCGCGGCTTCTACTTCAGTAAGTAGCTCGGGGGTGGGGCTGGGGGGGGACACAGCAGGTGCTCAGTCAGTGTGGGATGGCTTCAGCAGACTCAGGTGAGACCTCCCTGGGTGACAGGTGAGGACACCGAGCCTGAGCCTCGCTGAGGAGCATCCTCCAAAGTGACCAACCCGCCTTGCTCTGAGGCCTTGGCCTCCCTGTTGGTGTTTGCTGAGCACCTGCTGTGTGCCCTGCCTGGTGGCCCTGACACATGCACTCACATTCACCTGCTGCACTCTGTGGGCATTTTGACAAGGGGCGTATGTTCATGGATGATCAGATTTAAAATACGATAATAGATTTAAAGTCAAAACAAGTAAAAGCAAACGTGGTTGTGGGGTGTCAGGGCTTTCCCAGCAGACTCAGCCCAGGGGAGGGGCAGGTATTTGGGGGATGGGTATTTGGGGTCCCAGGACCACCATGTGTGGTGCCTGCCTGCTGTCCCCAAGAGTGCTTGGACTGCTCCTCACATTTCTCTCCTGATTTCCAGCCTGGGGGGCTGGTGGGTGGGCTCACTGCTCGCTGTCATTCAGCCTCAGCCCCCAGAAGGGGGGGGCTGGGTGGGCACCTGGGTGGGGCCTTGGGATGAGCTTGACCCTGGAAGCGTGCTCCATCCCATCAGGAGTGGTGGCTCTCCTTGCTGGCATGGGCTGCCCTGTCTTTTCCACTTGATACTCACCCGGCATCCTCTGCAGCCTCTACTTACCCACACTATGACATGGGCTTCCAGGACACAAATGCATTTTGAAGCTTCTGTCTGGAAAGTGCGCCTGCCGCTGACACCCTGAAGCCCCGCCCACCCTGGCCTCTCCTGTGCCTTCCCCCCCTTGCCTGCCTCATTTGGGGCCAGGAAGTGGCGCTGCAGGGGGCCTGGTGCCCATCCGGCTCTCCTGAGAGGAGGAGTAAGCCTAGCCCCCACTCCTGGGACCCCGCGATGGGGTCCCTCTCCCTCTTCCCACTGATGGCACGGGCCCTTTGCCTGTGACTTCCTCCTTGCAGCCGGGCACACTGTGGGGGAGAGGGGGAAGGCGGGAGGGAAGAAGAGAGCTGTTCCATCTCGGTTCCTCACTCCTCTCCTCCCGTCTTCTCCTCTCCTGCCCTTTTCTCCCTGCCCTGGCAGCTCTAGGGGTACGTGGGCCCCTCCAGGCTCAAACTTGGTGGCGGGTGAGAGGCCAAGTTCAGAGGCCACACTTGTATTCAGTCAGTGGCCTCTGAACTAGGTTCATACCCGTTTCCAGAACACCTTCACTGTGAGCCTCTGGTCCTGGCAGTATCTATCCAGCCCTGGGGCCTAGAGTCTTGGTCCATTTTAAATCTGAGGAAGGAGGCACCTGAGGCCAGGGGCCTAGTGCATGCACCTCACCTCTCTCCTCACTTTTCCGGGCACCTCTGTCTGCAGCTCTCACTTTCCTCCCCATCCCTGAAGGGAAGCCAGGTCCCTCCTGGGCCTTCCCCCACCCGGGCCCTGGGCCCAGTGGGTGCTAGGTGCTAACGTCAGCCCCTCTATCCTGTGGGACTTCCAGGCAGGCCCGCGAGCCGTGTGAACCGTCGCAGCCGTGGCATCGTGGAGGAGTGTTGCTTCCGCAGCTGTGACCTGGCCCTTCTGGAGACCTACTGTGCCACCCCCGCCAAGTCCGAGAGGGACGTGTCGACCCCTCCGACCGTGCTTCCGGTGAGGGCCCCCCGAGGACCTTTCTCCTCACTCTAGCTGTCTTCTTCAGCAGTTGGGGGGCTCTTAGTGCAGGGTAAGGGTGCAGCCAGCTTCCTGGCTGGAAGGGCAACTGTCCCACTCCACCACCATGGACGCTAGTCACACTGTGGCCACACAGTGACAGATGTGACCCAGAGTCCCTGTCATGTCTCCAAGAGAGGCCCATGCAGGAGTGTGAGACGCTTGGGTGGACAACTGAGGAATGGGCACCTGGTGACTGGCCCCTTCCCTCCTCAGGACAACTTCCCCAGATACCCCGTGGGCAAGTTCTTCCAACATGACACCTGGAAGCAGTCCGCCCAGCGCCTGCGCAGGGGCCTGCCTGCCCTCCTGCGCGCCCGCCGGGGCCGTGTGATCATCAAGGAGCTCAAAGCATCCAGGGAGACCAAGCATCCCAGTGTCCTGGCCGCCCTGTCCACCCACGACCCCGCCCACGGGGACACCTCTCCGGAGATGCCCAACAATCAGAAGTGAGCCAAAGTGACGTAGTTCTGCAGCATGGTGTCATCACCCTGTGACCTCCTGACCAGGGACATTTCCAGCAGGTTCCACCTCTGACATTTCTCTGTCCTGCTTCCTCCTCCAGAACTCTCCCAGCCCAGCCCCCCTGCCCCGCCTCCCCGAGTCAGGCTGCTTCCCTACGCCCCATCCATCGGGCTGAGGGAACACCATTCAACATCTTCAAAAGCAACCAAAATTGATTGGCTTTAAATACCCTCCCAACCCCCCCCCCCAATAATCCCCTAAATTATCCCCAAATTATACATACATATCAAAAAATTGAAAATAAAAAGCCCCAGACCCCACAAGCACATGCATACACACACCAGCCCCCTTAAAACTAATTAGCTTTTTAAAAACACCAGGAAAGCTAATTAGCTTAAAATAACAACAACCAAAAAATACTAAAAAATGAATTGGCTTAGAAACAATTGGCAAATTAAAGGAATTTGGCACGCCCCCCTTCTTTCTCTTCCCCTTTGGACTTCAAGTCAAATTGGCCTGGACTTGAGTCCCTGAATCAGTAAAGAGAAAGGAAGGACCCAAAATTGCAGGTGGGCACGCCACTGCTTCTGCGCCATCTCCCTTCGGATTGACTATATCTCAACAACAACATCCAAACTCATTCTTCGGTCAATTTTCCATCACTAAAAATTGTCACAGCACTGATTGAAGGGAACCAACAAGACCAAAGGCAGAGAAAATTGAACATGAAAACCAAAAATCCATACAAATAAAATTTTAATTGGCACAACTCTCGACACCTAAAATCTTACATCCCAATCCCCAACACACCTATATGCTTCCCTCCCTGCATCCACATGCACACACCTGCACACACGCATAAGAACACACACCCACATGTGCCTCCCACCATTCAGCCCTGTCCATGTGCACCAAGAGAAGAGTGAGTTTGGCCAGATTGGAGATGGCTGTAGCCAAGCAAGACCTGCCCCCGCAGCCTGACGCCCCAGGTGTGCTCTCAGTAGAAAGATCTGGGGTCCCCCCCACCGCCGCCGAGCACACCTAGGGATAATCTTTGCCGGGGAGTGTGGGATGTCTGGAGGATAGGAGGGGTGGGTGGGGGGCAGTGGGGGCTGGGTGGGGGGAGCTCTGGGGTAGGACGTGGTCCAGAGAAATTCGGAGCAAACGTCAGGAGAAGTGACAGGAAGCCTGCAGAACTACAGGGAGGGATTAGGAACCCAAATTCCACGTCAATTGATCTATCTCCCCCCTTTGTTTCTTGGGGCAGTTTTCCTTTTTTTTTTTTTTCTTTTTTTTCCCCCTCCTTTGCTTTCTTGCGCGCCAAATTATACCCACTCCTTATGTAACAGGGGGGCAGTGACCAAGTAAGGAACGCACGAAGCCATCAACAAGACCACCATGTCCTGCTCTCCGCCATTTAACCACCTTATTGATTTTTGTATTGGATCTGTCCCTGTCGCTTGGGTTGAGTTGGGAGTGGGGCCTCCGTGGGGTGCCGGCCACTGTGCCCCACGGAGTAGTAAGAGGGGAATAGAGAGGGCCACTGCCTGGCCTGGCTTCCAGGGACAGTGGCTGGTCCCTGGAGGTTCTGAAGGGTGGAGGAGGGGGTGGGGTGGTGTCTCCCCAGGTGTCAGGAGGGTGCTCGGTGGCCACAAGGATGGGGCCCCCAGCTGGCCCAAGACTGGCTGGGGGGGAAGGGACTGTTTGTGTGTAAGCAGAGGGGTTCTACCAGGCGGGAGCAGGTGGCCGCCTTCCACACACTTGGGGAACCCACCCCCCTCCCTCGGTGACATCTTGCCCACTCTTCAGCGCCCTGCCTTGTGCCTAGGAGGTCTGAAGCTCCGCAAGCCTCCTAGGGGCAAGGTAGGGTGAGGTCAGGGAGTGGGGTGGTCAGGAGAGTTGAGCCCTGCAGAGCAGGAAAGCTGCCAAGTCTTTCCATCCACAGGGGTCACTTGGGCCCCGAGGCCTACGGGTCTGGCGATACTGTAGCAGCCACCCCCACAGCGCCTAGGACTGCAGTAGGGACCAGGGCAGCTGAGAGGTTTACCTCGCCCCCACTTCTGCCCCCAGTGTAGCCCCCCTACATGGCGGTCTGACTAGCAGTCTAGAGGCCAGAGGCTTCGGGGTCCTGGTGACAGGGCTGGCATGACCTTGGGGGTCGTCTATGCCAGCCCACCCAAGGCACAGAGGGTCCCTTGGCAAGTGCCCGGAGAATGGACCATTCGGAACATTGGACAAAAGCCCAAAGAACAAAATTGCCATAATTGGAAAACACAAACACATTGGCCTGAAATCCAAAAGACTTGGAGGCACCCTAAATCACCTGCCCATTCAGCTGGACGCCCAGCCCACCACTGTCACATTTTGCCTCGTCGGGATGGGTGCTCCAGGGGCACTTGCCGACCATCCTCTGTGTCCCCCAGTTTGCAGCTCTCCCCTGGGTTGTTGACCATCCTGACCCGGGTTCCCCACCTGACCTCCCGTGCCCTGTGTGGCCTTCCATCTGTCTCTTCCCCGTGTCTCCCAAAATGTCTTCAGCGGGACCCCCTTTCGGGTCCCCCCTTGACCATCACTTGAAGACCCCCCCACGCGCCAAACGCCCAGAGTCACCTGCCGCTGTGTCAGCCCATCTTGCAGCGGCCGCGTTTGCCTCAACTTAACTCCTTTAACATTGCTGATATTTCTGGCAAAATCCAGTGCTTGGGTTTTGTCTTTAACATGTAATGCTCGCAATCCCCAATAAAGCATTTAAAATATTATTTTCTGAGTCTTCCTGTCTTTTGCTTGGGCACTAAACTGTGGGCAGGAAGGAGGCGGCTGAGCCCCAGGGAGGGGTGGGGGTCTTAGTGGTGTGCATCCCTCACAACACACCTATGCTGGGGGCCAGGGGCAGTTTCAGGCGCCAAGTTCTCAGAGATGGGGTGCCCCGAGGGAGGGGCAGGGAAGGATGAAGGGCCACCACTGTCAACCCCAGGGAACGTGCCTCCAACCTTGGGATCTGGGGCTGGGCAGTTCTTCAAAGGTTACAGAAAGCCTGGATACCTTAGCTGGAGATGAGGACCTAGGGCTGCTCCCACCTGGGGCCTTACACCCCTCCCCAAATTAAAACTGCTGCAGGAGTCACTGAGGCCCTTGGCTCCAGCCAGCACCATGAGCAGAGCTCAGAGGTGGGTGGTGGTCAGGGGCCTGCCTGGAGGAGGTGAGATTAGGCTCGAAGATAGGGAGGGCTGGGGGTTGGGAAAGAGTGGTGGATGTGGGGGACACTGTGCTCCTCATGGGGCAGCACCCCGACTAGGCAGAGGTAAGCCTGGCATGAGCCTGGTTCTACTCCTTGGAGAAAGGGTTGAGGTGGAGGTCTAGGGCCCAGAAGTGCTGCTCACACACCACCACCACCACCACCACCCCCCCAGGGAGCTGCGACCCTCCAGGTCTGAGAGCAGGTTAGGAGTTTCCACCAGTCTCTGTGCCAGGACCCAGCCCTGAACGCCCAGAGCATCCCTGTCCCAAGTCCTCCTGGGGCTGGCCTGGAGGCCCAGACCCCAGCCCTACTACCCAGGACCCTTCTTCTTCTGACTACCCCATCCTCAAGTCACTTTAACACTGGCCCTTTCTGTACCCACGCCCCTCTGGCTGTCCCCACCCAGGGTCTCCCCTGCAGCTTCCTCACTCTTGCAGCCTGGCTCCGCACCCACTGCTGGCACCCAAGACCCTTAGGACCTCCCCTGACCTCTGTAGGCCTGGGCACAGCCAGATGGTCGCCCCAGTCCTGCCAAGTTGCCAGGTTAGCACCCTTAGGGCTGGCCTAGCCCCGCTGGGGTGTGCCTGGGCCTGCTGCTCGCCTCCTCCCTCCCATATTCTCAGTTCACCCCAGTTGCTCTGTTCTTCCACCCACCCAGCCATCCTCTCACCCACCCACTTACCCACTCGTCCATTCATCCATCCTTCCCTCCGGTCATCCACCCGCTCACCCACATACCCACACACACAGAGAGGCACCACCCACACGCAGGACACCTGGCAGAGAGGTGGGGGGAAGAACAGGAAGGAGGACAAGGTGCTCAGGGGGCTTTGTGAGCAGGGCAGGCCTCATGACGAGGTTGGCCTGGAGGAGATGGGGAGAATGTGTGGAGTATCTGGGAAGGGCACTCCTCAAAGGAGGTGAGATACATGTGGCCCCGGAGTGTTCTCACAACAGCAGAGGGGCAGGGGAGGCGGGGGTAGGAGCTGTAGGAGGAGGGGCAACTTAGGAGATGAGGTCGGAGGTGTCAGAGCGGCCAGAGGGCACAGGCTGTGGGGGACACTGGCATTCACTTGATAGGTTTTATAGGCCCCTCTGCAGAGGGCTCAGTGGTGGCCCTCAAAGAGAAGTGTGCATACCCCTGCCCCTGGACCTGTGAATGTGACCTTGTTTAAAGAAAGGGTCTTTGCACGTGTAATTAAGTGGAGGGTCTTTTGATGGGATCATCTTGGGTTTAGGGTGGCCTAACTCAAATGATAGTTGTCTTAGAAGACCCGAGGAATGAGGCAAGGTGACCACGGAGGCAGGAATGGGAGTGATGCTGTCATAGGCCAAGGAACACGGGGGGTCCCCAGGAGCTGGGACAGGTGAGGAAGGGTCTTGCTCTGGGGCTGTCCTGCTGATGCCTCAATCATGGACCTCTGACTCCAGAACTGGGCGGGAATGGATTCTGCGGTTTGAGCCGTCCTATGCGAGGTCCGCTAGGAGCCTGACCACACTGGGATGCACCCACCACATGCCCACTCTGCTCTCAATGCCCAGGGTGCTGCACTGGGTGTGCCATTGAGGGACTTCCTGTCCATGCCTCCACAGACCCAGTACTTCCTGACCTGCAGACAGCACCCAGGGTCTCTTTTAAATCATCAGACCAGGTCCCCACTCTGCTCGCAACCCATCAGTGGCTCTTTATTTCCCTGAAGAGTAGCCAATGTCCCCGTGATGGCCTGTGAAGCCACCCTTCCCCACCCTGCCCATCTCTGTAACCCCTATGACATCTACCCGGTCGTCTCTGCTGACTCTGCCCTCTGCCACAACCCTGACCTGTGCCCCCTGCTGAACTGTCCCCAAATCCTCAAGAACAAAGAGGGAAAGCTCAGAAGGGCACCTGCTGTGGCTGACTCCACTCCTCCAGGCTGTCCAACAGACCCGAGGCCTGGTGTGTCCCTGCCCACCCCTCCTGCTGCTGTCCTCTTCACCAAGTCCTCCAGTAAGACTCATAGTTCCCCTAGCCTCTGGACTCTGCTGCGGTCAGCCTCCAACTGAGGCCCTCAGGCCACACCTCCACATGGGAGCAGTGTGGCAGGGACACCATGGGCTCCTATGGCCACTGGTAAAGTCCAGACTCCAGCCCCTCTCCAGTGGTGGGGGGCTGCATGACCATCCTGCCCGTCACTCCTCAGCCCCCTACACCCAGGCCCTTGGACCCGACACCTGTCCTCACCCTGGTAATCTCACATGTCCTCCGAGGCTCTGTGACCCTCACAGGTGTCTACTCTCCATCACAGATTGGCACTTAGTCTCTGCACTATCCCCTAGAGATGCTGGTACCCACAGCCACAGGTGTCCTAGTGGGTCCCCCTAAGCTCGCAAGGCGGAGTGGACAGAGAGGAGGCCCTGAAGGGTACTTCAAGGGGTCTCCCCACCCCAACACACACACTGGTAGCCCCTCTGCTGCTCCCCTCCTGCCAGCCTTAGAGAGGCCTTCCCGAGGACACTCCCTTGGCCCTGCTTAGCAACCTCATCCCCAACTAACCTGTCCAGCTGGGCCTGGCTCCTGGTCCTCCCGGCTGCCCCAGCCTGGCACCCGGCCTTTTTTCTGCACAGGTGTGGCCAGGCTGGGGCAGCGGGGCCTGGCGTGGGGCCACAGAGGGACAAGCCACCACCCTCAGCTTGATCTCTACCTGCTCTGCTGGGCCCCAGCCCTTCCCAGGCCCGGCTCAGGCCAGGCCGCAGCCCCAGGCCTCATTAGTGAAGCCTACAGCCTCTTTCCCTGCTCCCAGCCCTGGCCAGCCAGGCCTCAGCCGGCCAGAAACCGAAGAGAAAATGCCTGTTTATGCCAGTTATGCCGAAAGCAAAACAGTTTGTGGTTTGTGACCCAAATTTTTTGCCTTTTTTTCAGAACATAACAAAGCCCAAGACAACTCCCTCCCCATCCCAGGCCCCCCCCCAGGCAGACAGAAATGATCTGTTTACACTGGCCGCAGCTGAACGGCACATTCCCCGCCCGCCCGGCCCTCTCCCCGGCCCTGTGCCCTCCGTGCTGGGTGCCTCGAGAAAGGGGTTGCCGGGGCTGGCTGCGGAGAGGTGAGAGGAGGGACGGCACTTTAGGGGTGAGGGGGTGTGTCCAGGGACTGGGGATACTGGGGTGCACCCAGCTAGGGTCTGAAGTGGCACCACCCTATGCTCTGCATAGGAAAGGGTGCCAAGGGGCCTCCAAGGAGCCCCTTCCCCTGTTTGCCCTCAATCCTGCAGCACCCACCCTCCTGCACAGACAGGTGCCTGGACTAGCGGGTGACAGGGTTTGCCCTCCCGCCACTGCCCCTCTCCCAGTCACCCACAGCCTGAGGCCCAAGCTCAGCGCCTCCTAGAGCGTGTGGATTGCATGTCCTCGGCCCCAGAGGGCTGTGTCAGTAGGTGGCAGGTGTAGAGGGTGGCCCTAGACTGACTGAGGGAGACTGCAGCTTCCCCAGGAGCTGGCTGCGGGGTGTGCAGGCACAGGATGGGGCCCAGCAGAAGGGTCAGAGGCTGCAGGTGCAGGGCTAGAGGGAGGCAGCGGCCCCCTCCCCATCTTCAGACCACTCCCACGAATGGAGCAAGTCTCTGCCTCCCTTCTGGCTCCTGGGGGTGCCCAGGCCCGGCTCTCCCCCTCCCACTCTCCACTGTCTTCTCCTGGTCCCCGCCTCCCCATCTTATCCATGTACTTGGGTGCTCGGGAGCCAGGGCCCCAAGGAAGGAATTCCTGGGCCAGGGGCTCCTGGTGTTGTCATGGGGGGAGTGGGGTAAGAGGAAGGCACTGGAGACTGGGACACTCCCCCTCCAAAGGACACATAAGCATCATCAAGACCCCTGGGGCTGAAAGGGTGTTATGGAGGGTGTTCTGGGCAGAGGCAACTGCATGGGCCAGAGAGGCAAATGTGTGGCAAGAGAAGAGGGGCTCAAGAGTTCGCATCCACCAGAGCTTGAAAGGCCCAGTGCTGAGTCAAAAGCTGAACTTGACCTTGAGAGCACTCTGGAAAGCAGGGAATTTTCAAGAGGAGAATGAGTGGATCCGATGTGAGTTTTAGATTTGGCCTGAACATAGGACACCCTGAAGCCCAGAGGGTTTGGGGGTGCGCTGGCAGTGGGTGCGGGAGGGGAGGTGCTTGGCTGGGAGCAGGGGAGACGCTGAACTGGAAAGAGCTTGGTGTGGCCACAGCACCACACACAGGCACTGGGGGGCCCTCTCCACCCTCCCCCAACCTCACAGAAGGCAAGCTCTGGCCCCCAGCTGGGGAGCGGTGAGTGGAGAGGTGGGGAGCCCCCCAGCCCCAGGCCCAGGAGGCAGTCCGTTCTGCCTGCTGCTAGGCTGGCAGCTCCCCTTGCCTGGCGGGAGCATCATTTCGGGAAGGTCTGGCTGAGTACCTCTGCCTCCCTCCCCTGCCTTGTCATCCCTGGCCTCCCTCGATCAGGAACAGATGTGCCTCGGAGCAGGAATCCTAGCTATTTGGTTTAGCCAGCCACTCTCGGGAGTTTCTGATAAGGCAAATTGGTGCTGTGCACAGTCAGTGGAGGCGGGAGAAAGAACAAGCAGTGCCCACCCCCTTCCTCCTGCCCAGGGTCCTAGGATGCTTGCTCAGCAGCACCTGGAAGACTTTCCAGGCCTCTCCTGGTGTCGTGGGATGCTGGAGTGGCAAAGGGCTGGCAGGTAGGGATGTGCTGAGGCTGCAGGATTCTCTCCTGCTTCTGGACCTGGGTTCAGAACTCTGATGAGAGGGAAAGAAATGTAGACTGGAGCCATCTGTGGTGAATTGGCGCTGCCCTCCTGGGAGCTTGGCCCTCAGTGGCTGCACAGCTAGTGTATATAGCTCAGCCCGCGATTCCTCCAAACATTCTGATCCCTCTTTCCTTCATCATTTATTCAGCAAGCATTGGTGCCAGGGCCCAGACAAGGCCCTAGAGTCACAAAGATGGATAAGGTTTCTTTCCTGCCCTCAGGACAACCATAGTGAAACAGGCGCTGACACATCAACCTGCAGGTAACAGACAGTTGGACGAGGAGGTGCCCAGGGAGCAGCTTGCCAAAATCTTTCCTGGCCTCTCCCTTCAGTTCCCTTCAGCTCCAGGCTGCCCTTCTCAAGCCACAGCTGAGCCCTCGCCCCTGCTTTGATGGTCTCGATGGTGGGCCAGTCCAGTTTGGAGCTTGAGGGTGGCACATCCCAAAATTATTCACTCAGATCTGCCACTCCAGGTCCCAGAAAACCATCTGATCTTGTTCTATTCTGTCCGTGGTTTTAGCTTTCTGGGGCCATTTTGAATCTCAATTTGGTCTTCCAGCAATTGGTTTACGTCTCACAGGCTTGGACCCCCTACCTAGAAAAATACCTAGCACAGAGTAGGCACTGAAGGTGGGGACCATGGACGGATGGGTGGATGGGTGGTTGGGTGGGTGGATTGATGGGTCGATGAATGTATGGGAAGGTGCATGTCTGGGTGCATGACTGAGTGGGTGGGAGATGGATGGTTGGGTGAATGTATGGGTGAGTGAATGGTTGTATGTATGTATGGGTGTATGGATGAATAAATATGTAGATGTTCTATGTGTGCACGTATATATGTGTGGATGTATCTGTGGATAGGTACGGGTCAACTGCAGGTCAACAAGTATCTACCTGGATTCTCATCTGAGATGGTCCTAGTGGGGAATGAGGGAAGAGAGCAAAGGGACTGCAATTTATTCATGTCTATTCTAATAGAAATTTTATGTGCTGATTCAAATTTTAATATATCTTGTTTTCAGAGTGCCGTGGGCATCTTCTATCCTCCCTTTTCTGCAACCCTGAGTGAGCTCCCCCATACCATAAGTTTCATCTCTTGTTTCACCCTCATGGGGTTGGGGGCCTTCTCAATTTTTTCACTAGCATTGGAAGCTCTTTGGCCAATACACAACCTTTGTCTCCACCACAAGAATGTCCATCCCAACAATTCGAGTGCCTGATCCAGAATCCTGGGTGTCAGCGACCTTCACCTCTCTTACCTCTCACCACATCTAAGCAGCCTGCATTCTGGCCAACTCTTCCCTCAGAACTTTCCAAATTGGGAGCCACCCTGTACTACTTGTTATACACCTGTTCTATTGTGAAGTTCTAACTTTGAGGTAGAGCTATTTTCCCATTTTATTGATGGCCAGTTCAGGAATATGGAGACTTGTCAGTGGTCGTTCCCTTGTTCTTGAGTGCCGTAGGTCAGGCACTATGCTGGGCAAGACATAGGAGGGCAGCTGCCTGCCCCTGCAAACTCACCACATGCAGGGAGGCACTGACAGCTAACAGGGATCTTAAGGACCTAATTACATCTTCATGCATTGTGGAGAGGGACAAGTCCAGGTCTGCTGATCTGGAGGCAGCAGGCCTCTTAGGGTCAGGGTGGCGCTCAAGTTCTCCGGCCTCCCGAGGCTGAGGTCAGAGACGTTTGTGAGTCTATATCTCCCAGGCGGGCCTTGGTCTGGATGCACAGGTACAGGCCTCCAGGGCATAGATGCGTGGGGGCAGCCTGGGAAAGCTCCCCAGGAGACAGCTCCTGGGACTGTCCACAGCTACTCATGGGCTGGTCCAAGGCCAGGGGAGAGCTGTTCTGAGGCTGAGGAGCTTCTAGCAACAGCTCTAGACCCACCTGGGGCCTCCTTGTGGCTCCATGGGAGGACTGAGGGCTTGAATGGTAGAAGGTGGGGGTCCAGCGCCTCTTCCATTTTGAGTGACATCTTCTCAGGGATGACTGGAGCCTGAGGCCTGACCCCCTAGTCCTGCCCAGAGGGAGATTTATCATCACATTTTCCCAAGTGCTCTTGGGGGGGCTAGGGCTGTTCTGAGTGCCCTCCCATGCCCCGTAGAATGCTCCAGGTGTCCCTGGAGGCAGGCCCTGAGCTGAGCAGCCCCTCCTCCAGGTGAGGAGACTGAGGCTCCAGCAGCACGTCAGCAGGCTCAGAGGTGTCCAGAGGCACATCTGTCACCTCTCCTCCACGCCAGTTCTTTGTCCCTGGGACCCTTCTAGTTTCCAGGCCCAGGAAAGACTGCCTGGAGTTTGGAAGAGCTGGCAGGGAGGGAGGCCAGGGCCCTGTGTCCAACTCCCTTCTCTGTCTTGCAGGCCAGGAAGGCCTCTGCCTCCAGCCTGGCTGCTTGAGATGGAAGGTTGAAAAAATGGCTGAAGAGGTCAGTTGAGGCTGGCATGGAGCCAGGGATGCACTTCCCTTAGCTGGACAAGGTCCTCCCACCAGGCCCCAGTGCCCCGTGGGAACGCATCAGCCAGTTCAGTCTGGGCGACTCCCTCTAGCTCTGTGGTGGGGTCCTGGGGACAATGGGGTGAGTGGGAATGCTGGCCGGTTTCTGTTCCAGTGCACACTAGCATGTCACAGCAGAAGCCTCCTGAGGCCTGCTTGGGCCAGGCCTGCCCCTGGGCCAGCGGCCTTCTCCCTGGCCTGGTGGCTCCCCTGTGGATAGCTGAGGAAAGGAAGCCCAAGGGGCCATGAGCTCCTTAACCCTGGTTATTCTTGGCCCCTGTGAGTTGCTTGGAAAGTGCTCACAGTGGCGGTGAAACAGGCAGTCTAATGCCCTGTGACATTCTAGGAGGTCCTAACCAATGGTTGCACGTGAGAAGAAACTTGGGGCAGAGCCCACAGCACTCCCGCCACAGTCTGCTCGCTACCAGTGCAGAGGTGAGGGCTTTGCTCTCTACAGTTCACCAGGGGTTCAAAAGAAACCCCAAATCCACAGGCATCTCGCTGCCTCCTCTGGAGGAGAGGGGCTTCCAGATAGCTACAGGCTATGGGAGAGGCCCCAAGGGCTCTTCCAGCCTGGGGAGGGGGATAAACCATGCTGAACCAGACACTGAACATGGGCTGGGGTGGGGGCTGCCCGAGCAGGTTATGCCCTCATCGGGGAAACTCAGGATCATAAGGGGTGGCCGTGGACGGGCCAGGCAGCTCCAGGAGATGTGTTCCTCTGGGCTGCACTGGTCACGCAGGAGATGTTGTCAGGAGGTGGGGTGAGGTGGGAGGAGTGTGGGGAAAGGGAAGAAGGAAGAGGGCCTATCTACCCAGGGCTAGGGCACCGGGGCAGCAGGCAGGGCAGCATGTGGGACCTTGGCCAGCTGCCAGCTTCACTTAAGAATGTTCTTGATGAAACAGTAAACCTTATTAATTCCATTAAATCTTGACCCTGGAGTGTGTCTTTTTAAGATTCTGCGTGAAGAGCCAGGAGGTGCACACAAAAGCACCCAGCAGGAGATGGTGTCCCGGGAAAAGCTGCTGCACAGCTGTCAGTGTTACAAGCCCAGCGGGGCCCATGTGCCACTTACACTGAATAGGTATCTGTCTATTTGTTTCCTCAGATAAGAATGAAATGGTCCAGTTACCTCAAGGAAAACAACCGGTGGGTTTTGCTGTTGGTGATCACATTTGAGCTTTCAAGCAAAGATCAGAATTTTGGGAATCCCACACCTGCCTGTGGAGGTAGACAGTTTTCTGATCCCTAAAGACCCTCTGAGGTGCTCAGGGGGGTCGTGATGGATGTGGGGTTTCCATAATGACCATGAAGGGGTGACCTGTAGTATCAGAAATGCATAATCAGCAGAAGGACGTTTTCCAAAAGATCAATGCAGCATGTTACAGCAGCATAAAGACAGAGTGTGTTTTTCCCAAACGAACTTTTTATTTCTGAATAATGTTAGGTTAATGGACAAGTTGCAAAGATCCTGTGGAGAGCTTCCAAATCTCCTCAGCCACTTCCCTGCTGTTAACATCTTAACTGTGGGGCATGTTAGTAACAGCTGAGGGAGTGACACTGGCTTGTGACTATTAACCCAACCCCAGGCTTCACCTGCATTTCACTGACATTTCTGTCTATGTCCTTTTTCTGTTCCAGGGTCCATGGGACAGTCAGCCATCATGTCCCTATAGTTTCCTCAAGCGGTGGGTTTTAATGCGACGGGCTGAAAAGCTCATTGGTGTGGGTTCAAACTCCACATCACAGTCAAACACCAGGAAGTTACCACTTGTCAAGTTTGGGTGTAGTATCAAAAGAAAATTGACACGCAGAGGGCCGGCCAAAGGGTCTTCCCCTTTCAAACGGCCAGGCTCATCTTCCCGTGTCAGTAGGCAGCACACGTCGGGAAGCCTCCCGCACAGGAACCCAGGTGACTCGACTCCGCTGTCTTCCAGCCACAGAGGTTTGCAAAACGCACAGCAAAGCCTCTCTTCACACTGAATTTGTTTTCTGTTGAAAAGCCCTGTTATCTCTTATAAAACATGTTACTTGTTAATACGTAGTGAGTTCATTATTGCTATTGGAACTCTTAATTCCATCAACTTATCTTGTAAATTTCTAAAACCTTAAATATCAAAACATTTCTAAATGTCTTAGTCGTAACTTGAAAGACGGCAAACTTTAATATGAATACACTATGTCAAGCAGATCTCTTCATGAGACCCTCAGTAACTTTCAGGAATGTAGGGGGTCCTGAGTTCTGGATGTGGGAGAATGGCAGCCACAGAGGCTGGCCCAGGAGCTGGCAACTCGGCTTGTGGTTAGCAGGAAGCCGAGTGGTCCGGCTGCCTCACGTCCTGGTGTGTTTGCAGTTTCTGCACCTCAGTTTCCACTTGTGGACGCAGAACTTGCGTGACATGAGCCGTGAAACCACCTGCGTCACATCTTCTCTTCAAAAAGGGAGCTGGTGGCAGTGACATGGAACGAAGGGATCTTGGATGAGGACAAAAGCTTAGGTTTTACAGAGAAATGGCACGCAAAGTATAGAGGCCCCCCTCCTCACCCCCACAGCTGTCCCTGTTATTAACAACTCGCAACGTGTGGGCTTTTTGTCACAGCAGATGAACCAATATTGACACCTACCTAACTCAAGTCCGGGGTGTACAGGAGCCTCACTCTCGAGGCTGTGGCTTCCCTGGGTTTGGACAGTGAATAACGACCAACGCAGTGTCACGCAGGATAGTGTCACTGCCCTCACACTTTCTCAGCTCCCCCTGTTCACCTCTTCCTCCCCCGATCCCCAGGCCACCGATGCTGTGACTGCCTCCATGGTTCTGCCTTTCCTAGAACCCTGCAGTGTGCAACCTTTCCTGATCGGCCTCTTTCCTGTAGCAATAAGCACTTGGGGTTCCTCTGGGTCTTTTCTGGAGTCGATAACTAATGTTCTAGCACTGATTAACACCCTTGTGTGCCGCAGTCTGCTCATTGCCCACACGCTAAAGGCCGCCTCGGTCGCTCCTGTAAATATGCCCATGTAGGTTTTCATGGACGTACTGTTCTCCCTACCCGGACTTTACTTCACATCACTGACAAGTTATCTCGAGGCGATTTGTAAGCCAATCCTTCTTTGTTCCTTTGTTCAAAGGACTTCTTGGATCAGATGCCAGTGTTTTAAATTTGCAATGTTCTTTTCTGCCATAGCTTTAATGTTCTTCGTAGAGGTAGTTGGGCCCATTTGTGGAGTCCCTCTTTTCCTCGTTTGATCTGTATCTCTGTCTTTGTATCGGTACCCTGAGGTTTTAATTATTGGTACTCTATAACATGCTCTAACCCTTTACTGTTTTAAACACCTTCTATTGTAGAACATTTGTTTAAAACTTTCCCCTCTTAGGTCATCCTGTCTTAAAGACACCTTTCTCTCCAAGCTTGGTATAGACAGACCCCTCGCCCCACCCCGTGACAAACTCCAAACCAGATGCCTTCAATTTTAACCAGCATTAGAGCAGCCTTTTTGCTTTTTTTTTTAACTTAATTTTTATTAAATCATAATTGTATACATTTATGGGGTACAATTTGGTGATTTGTTATACGATGCACAATGCTTAAATCAAACTGATTAACATAACCATCACCTCATTTAACTTATTTTTTGTGGTAAGACATTTATAATATGCTCTTAGTTGTTTTGAAATGTACCCTTGCATTGTGCACACTAGGTGAGATCCCACCAAATACCCTCCCTCCACTCACCTTTTTACTTTTTAACCTTTTAGTTGACTTATAAGAAACAGTTCTGGGCCCTGCTACGTGCCCCGCGGGAAGCAAGGCCAGTCTGATGGGCTCTAGCACCCACTGTCCTGCACGACATCCCCACCAAGGAGGACTCTAGCCCATGTCTCCCATGGGCTTCAAGAGGGACAGTGGGGCCCGTAGAGGGTGATGCAGTGCCCACGCTGCCTGGGCCTCCCCATGAGCCCCTTTGCATACGCCCACAAGAGGGAGGTAAGGCCTGTGCAAGGCTGGCAGTGGCCTCTAGTTCTTGGGAATCACCTGCCCCTTCAAATCAGGTGATTGGGGCCTTCCTGAGTCCAGCACCCGGCAGCCAGGCTAGCTCACTTGGAATAGTACCTACTGCTTGGAGTTCACCTCTGAGCCTCCTTCCTCCCTTGGCTCTTTTTAGATTTTAATTTCAGCCTTATTCCCAAAGAGCCTAATAAGGCAGCCCTGCCATCGGCTGGTGACCCAGGGCTGGGGCAGGGTGGAGATCAGCCCCTCTAGAGCTGGCAGTGGAGCAGGAGGGGAGGTGCAATTGGGGGTCAGCTATCCACAGACCCTGCCCACTCCTGGGAGCCTGACCAATGTCCATGTGCTCTTGGTGGGTCTTGTAAGCCCAGGTAGAGCTCCTCGGTGATGGAGAAAGCTGTGTGCTGGGAGCCTTTCCTCCTCTGGGACACCCCAGGGCGTCGGCAGTCTACCCTGGCCACTTCCTTAGGGCTGGGACAGTGGGCCCAGCTGAGTGCCTGGCTCCAGGGCCACCCCCGAGGCTCCCGCCTGCCGAGGACCCCAGCCCTCCCCTCACGTTTAGGGAAAATGAGCTGCTTCCTGTTTGTGTCAAGAATTTGGTTGTTTTTCTGCGCAGTGGTTGAGGGTCGGAGAACCCAGTGAGATGGTCAGTCGCCATTCTGTGAGGGCCTGCTGCTCTGAAGAGAAACTTAATCACTTTGTTTTCTTGGTTTAGGTTTTGCTTTTTAATTAAAAAAAAAAAAAGTGACCCCGCTAAGCCCAGCCCCAGGGCCTACATTGTCACTTTCACATGCTCTGTCCTCTGCACAGGGTCCAGGAGCTCCCAGGAAAGGACAGTGTGTCTGGAGGACTTCACCCTGCCCAGTGCCCGAGTGTGGGCACTGCCACAAAGGGGAGTGGGACCGGCCAGGAGGTGCCAACCCTTGGGTCCTTTTGTCTGGTCTGCAGAGCCCCACGAGGCCTGGCCCACCCCAGCCACAGTCAGTGCCGGAAGAAGGGCTGTCAAGTGCAGGAAAGGACCTGCAGTGGCCCCCAGGGAGAGGTGGCCTGTCTGAGCTGGGCCACCTCACTGCCAGGTCAGCCCTCCATGAGTCAGCCTGCCCCACTCCCTTCCTCTCTCCATCTCGCCTTTCTCCCCCTCTCTCCTTCCCTCTCCCAGAAGAGGTGGAGGACAATCCCTCAGCACCCCCTTCTCTCCCTGGCACTCTCCCCTCCTAGGCTTTGGCAACTGGGCAGGTGCTGGGGCCTCGCTAAGGGTTTTCCTCTTGGCCTAGGTCAGGCCTGAGGAGCAGCTGCAAAGGCCGTGGGGTGCCCTCTCCCTCTGCCTTGCTGTCCTGGCCTCACAGCGGGGCCTGCAGACCCCTTGGCTCTTGCCTCCCTATGGTTGGTGAATCTGCAAAGTCGTAGGCTGGGGAAGGGGACGGAAAGTGGGGACCTGTCATCTCTCCAGCCTTAGGTACCTCAACAGCCTTACTAGCAGAAATCTAGTAAGCCTAGATCTTAGCACTTGAGGCATGGCCTGACCCCACGACCAGGAAGAGCTGAGTCCACTTCCAGGAGCGGAAGCAGGGCTGAGGAGGGCAGACAGTGGAGGGGGTGGGAGGGGAGCTTGGGTAGGGGTGAGGGGCGGGAAGGTAGCAGAAAGGGAGAATGCATGAGATCAAGAGGTCTATAGACTGGGGATGGAAAGGAGCCACAAGAGAGTGGGTGTTCTCACACATGATGCTGTCTAGGGGGAAGACAAGCACATGGACTCAGCCCCTGGCCAGCCTCCAAGGTGCCGGATTCACCCCCAGGCGTTCCGTGTGGTCCTTCCTCACTAGTAGGGCTGCTCTGGGCAGGCAGCAGTGGAAATGACTCTGTGTGACTTCTGAGGCCAGGCCATAAGCAATAGGACAGCACCTTCCTCTTCACACTGTCTCTTTCTGCCCTGTCCCCCTCTGGGGGAAGCTGCCACTGGGTTGTGAGGACACTCATGCAACTGGTGCTGACATCCATGTGGAGGAGCCCAGGCCTGCCTGTAGCAGCAAGCCGGCTCACCCCACCTGAGCCAGACGCCTTGCCCTGGGCCAGCACCCACAGGACACCCTGAGCCGGAACCTCTCAGCTAAGCTACTTCCAGATTTCTGATGCACAGGAATGACTCACGTTTATTATTATAAGCCTTTATCATTTTATTGCTCATGTCTGTAATTCAAGCACTTGGGGAGGCCAAGGCAGGAGGATCACTGGAGCCTAGGAATTGGAGGTTTTAGTGAGCAAGGCTGAGGCTACAGCATTCTACCTAGAGTGTTTAAACTCAAAAAAAAAAAAGAGTATTGTTTTAAATTTTGGGGTAATTTTTTGCAGCAATAGATAAGTGATGCAGTTTTCTGGCAGGTATGAGTAGGCACAACTGGACCAGGCCGGGGAAGCAGGCTGGTGTGAGGAGGACTTGTGGGCACAGAGCAGGAGGCAAGAGTGGAGAGTGCTGAGTGCTGGGAGACCCAGCTCAGGAGTCCTGGCCTTGGGCCTCCCCTGGCTTTGAGTCCCAGTGGCTGTGTGAGCCAGGCAAGTATGCTACTCTGAGCCCGTCTTGTCTCCTATCTCCTTGCCTCCCAGATCAGCAGCTGTGGTGGGGTGGTACGTGACAGAGGCAGACAGCCACCAGCTACACAAGGGAGACCAGAGTGACAGTGGTGGGGCTTGGCTTACGACGTGGGTCCATGGAGGGAACAGGAAGCCTGAGATGGCTCAGAGTGGTAACACCCCAGAGGAGACACTGAGGGGCAGGGCAGAGCAGGAGAGCTGGTGTTCTGGCAACCGGCACCTCCACGTCTCACCAGGCACCTCTCTCTCTCCCCTTCAGCACCTGTAGCACAGAAGTTGATCTCAGGCCATCCATGGTAGACTGCAGATAGCTGCCCACTTGGCCCTTCCACTTGGCTGCACTGCTTGGTTGGCATCCAGGAAAAGGGCCTCCATCCACCCACCCATTTACACATCAATCCATCCATCCTTCCACCCATCCACCCACACATCCACTCATCCATCTCTCTATCCAACCCACTCACCCACACATCTGGCCCTTCCTCCCTCCCTCCACCCACCCACTCATCTGTCTATGCAACCATGCATCCACCCACTATCAATCCATCCCTGCCTTCATCTTTTCTCTCACTCACTATCTACCCATCATGAATTTCTCTATGCACCATCCCCCATCCATGCATGTGTCCACCCACCCATCCATCTGTTCACATATTCATCATCCCTTTCTCCCTCCCGTTCATGCATTGTTCTATTCATCCATCCATCCACTCACCTATCCACCATCCGTCCATCCATCCATCCATCCATCTACTCATCCCTCCATCCACTCACCCATCCACCATCCATCCATCCATCCCTCCACTCACTCACCCATCCACCATCTGTCCATCTATCCACTCACCCATCTGCCATCCGTCCACCCATCCATCCACTCACCCATCCATTATCCGTCCATCCATCCACTCACCCAGCCGCCATCCGTCCATCCATCCATCCACTCACCCATCCACCATCCGTCCACCCATCCATCCAACCACTCATCCCTCCATTCACTCACTCATCCACCATCCGTCCATCCATCCATCCACTCACCCATCCGCCATCCGTCTATCCATCCACTCACCCAGCCGCCATCCGTCCATCCATCAATCCACTCACCCATCCACCATCCGTCCACCCATCCATCTAACCACTCATCCCTCCATGCACTCACCCATCCACCATCCGTCCATCCATCCATCCACTCACCCATCCGCCATCCATCTATCCATCCATCCACTCACCCATCCACCATCCATCCACCCATCCATCCAACCACTCATCCATCCATTCACTCACCCATCCACCATCCGTCCATCCATCCATCCACTCACCCATCCACCATCTGTCCATCCATCCATCCACTCACCCATCCACCATCCATCCATCCATCCACATAACCATCCATGCATCATCCCTCCCACCTGTCTGTGTCTTCCCATCCCCATCACACGCTCATAGGGACACCTGGGGGGACTGTGTCTCATGGCAGGTCCAGGAGGTGCAAGCCCCACCTGGCAGTGGAGTGGCATCTCTGTAGAGTGTGGGGAGGTAGGTAAGCAAGGAGGAAGGGTCTTGGAAACACATCAGAGGGGCCCTGGGAGCTGTTCCAGGAAGGTTCCAAGGAGCCCTGAGAAGGATGTGGTCTTTTATCTGAGAGAGATGGCAGCTAATGGGTATTAAAGTACTGTGTGGCTGCCAAATGAACAGACTGTGGTGGCCAGGGCTGAGGCTGGGAGAAGTGGAGGCACATTCCTGGACCTGACAGCTTTGTCCTGAGCACCTGGAAAGGCACATGTGGAGGCCAGAGAAGGACAGTCAGGTCTGAGATGGCTGGAGACATCTATGAAAGGGCTGCAACAGATAGAGAGTGCCAGCCTGGTTGTCCCTGCTGGGACGACTCTTGCCAGGAGCTCGACACAGCCTGGGCAGGGTCAGGTCCCAGCTGCTGGCTCTGTCCTCTCAGGTAGTCAGCACCCTTTCTCAGGCTGGCCTCACACACCCCGCTAGCCCCGATGCATTGAGGAACATGTGGCAAGGGTGAGAACAAACACCCTTCTCTTCCAGTCAGGCACAAATTCATCCATTTTCATTTCAGTGTCTGGAAAATAGCTGATGCAAGAAGCCAGGACTTCCCTGTGCAGAGCTCTGCAGAGGAGGCCCCGCAGGTGAGGGCTGGGGGCTCAGGCCAGGGCCCAGCCTTTTCCCTGCACTCCTGGCCTGCAGGGAAGAGCCCATGGCGCTTCTGGCCAGGTTTCTATAGCACTGCTGACTGGGACATGCGAGGCTCTGGAAACTTGGGGGGCTAATCCGGAGCTAATCCTAGCAACGGCCAGGCCTGCGGCCACATGACAGCCCAAGGGGATGCTGAGCAGGAACCAAGACCCTCCTGTGAGGGCCCCGGCCACCTCAGTGCCTGGGCTTTCCCTGGCCTGCCTGGGACTGGAACCAGGAGCAGAGCCTGCTTTGGGCCCCACCTGGGCCACCCTCTGGTCCCCTTGGCTCTCCCACCTGGAGGTTGTCAGGATCAGAGGAGATTAGCAGGTGTGGGAGGCCAATGCAGGCAGCCTGGCTCCCTGCTGGGAGCAGCAGAACTGGTGACTTTTGGGGCAGGCTCAAGGATCCTGGCACACTCATTCGGGGCCCTGGCTGGGACAGGGCTACAGCAGAGGACCTGCTGGGCCTGAGGAGGGCCAGAAATCTGGAGGCTTGACTGCAGAGGTCTGCCACACATGTGCGTGTGACTGTCTGGGTGCACACGGGCACAGGAGGGAGAGAGGGGGCACCTCCATGTGGCTGTCTGGTGGTCAGCCCCAGGGCCACACATGTGCATGCTGTTCATTGGTTCACCTGCCATTTGTTCACCCATTCATGCATTCAGCAAGGTTGGAGAGGGCCAGGGAGGGCTGCCCCACCTGCCCACCTGGCCCCTATGGGGACACTGAGAAACCTCAGCATTGCCAAGGCTCAGCAGGAGTACTGGCCCTCACAGTGAGCAACCAGCCCCTCGGGACCAGCTCTGGGCTGGAGTCCTTGGTGCCTCGGCTGCTGAGGTCCAGCCTTGGCCAGGCCCCTATGATGTAGGTTGTGGCCTGACTGTGCCCATGGGCTGGGATCAGATAAAGGGCTTGAGTCTCTGACCTCCACCACTGAGTGTGCGTCTGTGGGCAAGTGAGCCTCAGTTCCCTTGTCTGAACTGTGGGAACAATGGCAGTCCGAACACCTCAGTTATAGGAGTGATGCCTATGGAGCATGCTGCTGGCACTTGGCCATGAGGAGAGTGAGGGAGGGCCAGCCACTGCCATTGCCACAACCAGACTGTCCCCTGAGAACAGTGAGGAACAGGTGGAGTGGGCACATGTGCCCTCAGCATGTCCCTATCCTCAGGAGGGCTTATTTCCAGGTGGAAAAAGCACTATGGGCCCTGGAGGCCACTGGGGAGGCCAGAGCGTCCAGGAGGCCTCCAGCAGGATGAGGGACACTCTGGCTGCCCTTTAGCATTGGGAGCCTCCCTCCTGCCAAGGCAAGGATGGAAGATGGAGGCCACGTCCTGCTCTGAAGCAGGGATGACCACAGTGGGTCCTGGGAATACTGCCCAGTCCACAGGCCAGCACTCCAGGACCGCTCTGGGCACAGTGGCCTGGATCAGAGGTGCAGCCCTAGCTCAAGCCTGATAAAGGCTCAACTTGGCCATTCAACCCTAGGAGCCACTGTCAAAAGGTTAGGGTTAGGGTTAGGGTTAGGGTTAGGGTTAGGCACACGGAAGGGTAGATGGACAGCTGGATGGGGGATAGGATGGCTCCTCAAGTGGCACTTCAGCTAAAACCTTGGTCTTTGGGACCCTGGCACTGACTCTGTTTCCCCTTCCACCATCCGCCCTCCCCTGGTATTTGGGTAGGGATGGCCTGGATCCACTCCACCTCACTGGTCTTCCCTTCTGCCAGACTGGCTGTGGGGTGGGGTGGGAGGGAACAGACCAAGAGAAGGAAGGGGTGTGGGGCCTTCCAGTTAAGGACTCTAAGAAAAAGGACAAAGGCAAGGACCCAGAGTTGTACCCTAGGTATGCGGGTAAGAGGGGATGGAGACATCGTCTCCAAGCTCCTGCCCCCAGGAGGGAGCCCTGGTGCAGAGGGAGGGCACCTTCTCCACAGCCGAGCCCTGTGCAGGCTGAGTAGGCCCATCAGAAGCGGAGGGGGCTTGGGTGGAGCAGGGTGGAGGCACGGCACAGGTCAGGCCAGGCCCCATTGTTTAGAAAAGAAGGAACTGACTTCAGCTCCGGGAGCAGGGCCTCCCTACCCGCCCGGACTTCCTGCTCCCTGGGCCTGCCAGGGCGGGCTTTGTCCACCTTATTTGGGGATTGAGAAGCCACTCTTCTGTGTGGCCATAAGAGACATGGCACAGAACCACAGACTCACTTCACCACCCTCCACAGGGTGGAGGCCACCTTTGCAGCCTCACTCCATAACTCAGAGTTACCACCAGTTAGCTGAAGTGCCACTTGAGGAGCATCCTATCCCCCATCCAGCTGTCCACCTACCCTTCTGTGTGCCAGCCCACCCCTCATCCATGTGCCTACAATCATCCTCATAGTGTATATCCCCTGCACACACCCATCCCCCACTTCTCTCTCCCTCTACCGACCCCTCCACCCACACACTCACCCACCCATCCCTCCACTCCTTACCCAGCCATCCCTTCATCCATGCACTCACCCAGCCATCTGCTCATCTATCCATCCATCATTCACCCATTCATATATCCACTACCCATTCTCAGCCTCACATCTATCCATCCCGTCCATCTGCCCATCCTTCCCCCCATACGCCATCCACCTGTCCCTCATGTGAGCCCCTCTGTCATGACCAGGCCTACCGCCTTGTCGCATTCATCCACCCACTTGCCGCAAACCCTTCTGTAGTTCCATAGTCATCTCTATCCTTCTGTCTCATAACATTCTTCTGGCCACTCATCTACTGACACCCATTCATCCTCATGTCCATATTTCTTCCATCCTATCCATTTAACCAAACTTCCTTCCTTCCTCTTCCTCTCTCCCTCCCTTCCTTCTTTTTGCCTTCTTCCATCCTTCTATCCAGCCTATTCATTTCATCCACTTGCTCTTCCACACATTTATTTAACTGCTCACTCACCTATTCATCTATCTATATATTTATCTACCTGTTCACCCCAACCAATCCTTAATTCATCCCACTATTCATTCCAGTCCACTTACCTGCTTAATCACATACTAACCCAGTCTGACTTTTTGTTTGTTCATCTACCCATTCACCACATATCCATCCATATCCATTACCTAACCTTATCTATTCCTACAGCAAATATCCACTATATATCCATTCAGCAAACATACCATCCATCGACACCTCTAGTCTACCTTGTAATTATCTATTACTATATTTTTTCTACCTATTACCCTTTTATTTAACCAACTATCAACTCATGCATCCATTTACCCATTCCTCTAACTATCTGCCCATGCATTCATCCATTCATCCACACATCCATCCATTCACTCATTAATCCATTTATCCATCCACTCATCCATCCATACACACACACATTCATCCTATACTTGTGGGGGTTTCTAACCCCACATCCTTCTACTTATCTATCCATTCATCCATCCATCCATCCACTCACTCATCCATGCATTTAACCAGCCTACCAGCCATCCACTCAGTCATCCATCCATCTAACCATCTACACATCTGTCCATCCTTCCATTCATCCACTCACCAAGTCCACTCATCCATCCATCCATTCATCCACTCACCAATTCATCCATACATCCACCCAGCCAGCCATTCATCCATTCACTTACTCATCCATTCATTTACCCAGCCTCCCAGCCATTCACTCAGTCATCCATCCATTCAGCCATCTACATATACATACATACATACATACATACATACATACATACATACATACATACATACACACATACATACATACATCATTCAACCATTTGCCTAGTCATCCATTCATCCATCTATCCTTCCATCCATCCATCTATCCGTGCATACATCCATTCATCTATCCAGCCATTCACCCATTTACTTACTCAGCCATCCATTTAGCCATCCTCCCAGCCATTTACTCAGTCATCCATCCATTCATCCTTTTACATATCCATCCACCCATCCATCCATTCCTCCATTCACAAAGTCACTTATCCACTCATCCATCCCTCCCTCCATCCATCCATAATTCATCCATTCACCCATGCATGCATGCATGCATGCATCCATCCATCCATCCATCTATTCACCCATTCACCGATGTACTCATCCATCCATCCATTCAATCATCAATTCACTCATCCATCTAACTACAATTCTTTCCATCACAACTTTATAGCATCATGTTTTGGTAAGTGGAAACCCATTGCTAAGGAAAGTTCTTGAATAATTTGGCCAAGAAACAATATACTGCCTCATTTTATCCCCTGCATCTGTGGTTTATAGATTTGGAATCATCACATCTGAGACCAAGGCCCAGGACATGGGGCTGTTCCTTCAGTACCTTCTATTTTTCATAATGAAAACACCAGTTGCACATGAGGAGCGCCATGGTGGGTAGAGGCCCAGTGGCTTCCAGTGTGGGGAAGGGTCTCTCTTGGCTCTGCATGACCTTGAAAAAGCACCTCACTCTTTTGGTCTTAGCCTTCTTCTCCATAAATGAGTGGCAGAATATTCTTGAGGGTCAGTGGAGAGGTGGAATCTCCCTGATACATTTGACACATTGCCTGAAAGTGAAGGTCTCTCCTCTCCCCAACTTTAATCTAAAAATTCATGAGGTCCAAACCCTTCATCCCCAAAGAACATCTGTGAAATGGCCTGAAGGAAGTGCGCCATGAGGCAGAGAAGGTCTTCCAGGCAGAAGGAACAGAAGTGAGAGAGGTAACATTTGGGGTCCCAGTGGGAAGTCTGGCATGGCCATCCTTGGAATGGCTGCAAAGGTGGCTGTGGAGTGAGTGGGTGGTGATTAGGGTAACCCAAAGTTTTTCCAGGTCAGTTTTAAGGATTAGATGTTTCTGAAAGTGCACAGGGGATACGGTGTGGACCAAGGCAGGGTTCCTGAAGAGGGGAGAAAGGAGGACAGAGGGCCTTGCCTGCCATGGCTGCCTTGGGTGGAGCGGCTTCCAGTCCCAAACTTCTCTTCTGATGCAAACTGTCTGGAAGGGTGTGGCCCCCTCCCCTGCTCTGCTCTGAGTCTGGCCTGAGCCCCTTCCTTGAATCTCAGCACTCTCCAGCCTCCCGGATCACCCTGCTCCCCCTGCTTCCACCCCCATTGAGTCTGAGGAGCCTGGATTTCCCCCTCCCCTTCCCAGTTTGCTCCCCACCCAACCCAGCCTGGCTTCTTGGCTTCTTCCGGCTTCTAGCTTCTGTCCTTCACCCCATCCCAGGGGTCTGCCCAGTGGGTGTGGGTGCTCTGGAAACTCCTTGCCACTGGACCCCAAGGCCTGTCTCTTAGTCTCCCACACAGCAGCCATGGGTCATCCAGAAAGATGTGGCGGAATTAATCCCTGATACCTGGCCCAAAGCCATCTCTACCCCCCAAACTTGGACCAGGGATCTCAGCTGAGCATCTGGGTCTGGGAAACTGGCCTGGGCTGGGCATTTGTCCTCGAGGCTTTGAACTTGATGAAGGATGGACCAGGAAGACCAGAAAGGGTACAGAGGTGTCTGGCTGCACAGTGGCAACTCCAGATTCCCTGGGTCAATGTGCTCAGAGATGGGCCTGAGCACCTCCCGCCCAGGACTGGGCAGGCTTCCTGTCTGGCCTTAGCAAGTGACCCCCCAACCGTCCCCCACAGACGGTGACGTCAGCGTCTGAGATAACAAGTGGCTATGTTGGCACCTGCCCCAGCATACTCCTACTATAATCTGGGCCGTCTGGGCACAATGGCCACCTCAGCTAGGTGGATCTCCCCTTGGAGTGGGCTTCTGGCTGGGTTGAGTAAAACAGGTCTGAAGTCTTGAGGGGGATGGCCCTGGGGCGCTGCTCTGCCCTTGACACCCTTTGCTGCATGTCAGGACCCACAGTGGGCACATAGTGGGTGTCCCCTAATAGTGGAGATGAGTGAATGAGCCTGAGTGACTTTAGTGCTATGAAAACAAGACTTGGGGGGCACAAGGAGGTTCTGGGTTGTCTTTAAGAAGGACAGGACACACGGAACCCCTAGGGACACAGCACTGGCCAGGCCAGGCTCTGCGTGGTCAGCCCCAGCTCTGTCCCACAGGCCTACACAGGCCAGCCATGGGCAACTCTGTAGGCCTGCTGTCCCCAGCCTTGCTAACACTGTGGCCAGTCTTGTGGCCTAGACACTCTTAACTTGGCTTAGTGATGACATTCAGGCTCCAGGGCCGGTATGTGAGGACTACCCGCAGTCCTCGGCTGGCTGAAGGGGAAGAGGTGGTGGTAGTATCCTGGGGCAAGATTAGTGCATGGTCCCAGGCCTGGTATTCTCATTGAGGTAGTGGTAAGCAGTGTGGTCAGCAGATAAGTGGGAAGAGAGGTGTGTGGGGTGCACCCAACCCTGCAGCTAGCTCAGAGGCCCCTTGGCCCCCAGTAGCTGCTCCTCTGCAGAGGGTGCCTTGAGCTGCTGGCAAGGCCACAGCCTCACAGGGAGAGGACGTCCCTGCCACCCACTGGGGTCCAAATACCCTGTGACCCTCACACATGACCTTGTGGACATAGCAGGCACAGGTACCATGCTCAGGGGGCCGAGGCTTGGCAAGACCCAGTAGTTCCCAGGGATCTCAATGCCTCTACAAGGAAAGGGGAGACAGTGAGGGTCCCAGGGGCAGGTTCTGGGCATGGTGGCCAAGCGGGACCTGGCTGGCTCTTGGGAAGGTGGGCTGAGTCCACCGGTTTATAATTAGCAAGATTGGCCTGGAGTACCGGATGCCCAATAGGACAGGTGGTGGCAGGTGGCTTGGGCCACAGAACTTTGCTACCCAGGGCTGCAACAGCCCCAGAGAGGGATGGAGATGGGGGAGGGGCACCAGGTGAGGCTGTGGCAGGAGCTCTGGGTTAAGGTTCAGCTTGGCCACAGCCTCATAGGGGGACGACGTCCCTGCCACCCACTGGGATACAAATACCCTATAGTCCCACCTCCCCCCAGGCGACCAGGGCACCTTGGGTCTGTCCTCCATGGGTGGAGAGGGTGTTTTCATCCCTGCCTGGCCACCAGTCTGCCCGAGAAAGTTGTGTTTTCTGCTTTCAAGTTCCCCAGGGGCCTCAAAGAATGGCAGTGAGGCCTGGTTCTGCCTGTCTCGACCCGGGCCCTGCTTCCGCCCAGGGTCCTGCTGGAGTCCAGTGGGCCCTCTGGGACTTCCACACACCTCTGGGGTTCTGTTCCCAGATGGGTGGCTGGTTTGGGTTCGGGGTGGGAGCTGTGCCCCAGAGAGGAGAGGGTCTCTGCAGCCAGCTCCTGCAGCCCCTTTCCTGGACTGAACACCCCTTTGATTTCAGAGGTGAAGGATGATCTTAACAGCCACAGCTTTTTCACCATTTGCAGGGGGCTGCGCAGGAAATCTGGTGAGTGGGATGTTCTGGGAGGAGATGGTTAAGCTGTCCCTGGGAGGACTGGATATGACCGCTGGTGGTATGGCCAGAGCCCTGACTTCATGGGCCCTTCAGCTCCACTATGCCCAGGGGTGCTGCCTGATCAGCCAGTATAGCCAGGGCACCAGCAGCCAGTCCCACCATCAGGTTCACTCCATCTCCTGGCGGCATGCAAACCAGCCCTTTTCTCCTGAAGCTGGCAGGAGAGTGCAGGTAGACAGTCCCATCGCCACGGTGGCTCTGCAGAGCAGGCATTATGGGGCCTGGTCATGCTGCAGGGAGGAGGTGGGTGAACGCAAGCAGAGATTGCAGAGGGGCAAAGCCTAGCCTGGGAGGGTGGAGGGGTTTGAGGCCAGAGGAGCAGCATCGGCCCAGCTCCTCAGAAAGATCTCCCAGTGAGATCTTTGGGGGCACAGTCTTGGCCAGTGCTGGAGACCCTGCTACCTGCTTCTAGGGTGTGTGTCTCCAGCTGCAAGACTTTGGCATGTCAATTGCCCCTTTGTACCTCAGTTTCCCTACCTTTGCCTTTGTGCTATGGGCATGCACACATGAGCCCTCATGGGCATGGGGGATGCAAGCATGGGGGTCTGGGGTCTGAGCAGCACTTTGAAGGCTGGAGAGCATGGGCAGGGCACAGAGGGGCCCAGGGGTCAGGCTGGTGGGGGTCAGAACAGCAGATGAGAGAAGATGAGGGCCCCTGAGTCCCTCTGACGCCCCTGCCAGCTGGGTGAGCTCACCCACTGAGCAAACCAGCTACTAATGCCGGCGCCTTCCTTGCCAAACGCAGCACAGCCAGGCACACAGCAGCCTTATGGCAGAGGAGGGGCAGGGTGCTCTCACCGTGTCCCCATGGTTGCGCTGCCTTCCTGGCTCAAGACCCGGCTTCTCACTTGACCCCATCGGCAGCTCCCGGCCCCGAGCTCTGCCATCCAGCCCAGATTCCCCAGGCCCTGCCAAGGCAGCTGCTGACCCCTCAGGGTCCCTTCCTACAGCTCTGCAGGTTACAGTCCCCCCGGAGGAGCGCTGAGGAGAGAAGAGACTGGCCTGTATAATTGGCCCTCAGAGCAGCAGGATGCCGGGTTGGGTGGGGAGGGGCTGGCGCCCTGGCCTCAGCCCCTGTCTGCTTCACCCCACACTCTCCGGCATGGATGGTGGGTGCCAAAGCCCTGCCTGGCTCCCCCGAGGCAGAAGCCCTGGGCTGGGCCTGCACTTGATTTGTCCCAAGTGAGTGTGTGTGTTTTCATTCCTCTTCACTGAAGCCCGTGCGTAGTGAATTAATTTCCGGATGTAGTAAACATTTCGGAAGGCCAAGATCCTCTCCTTCCTGTCTCTGCGCCAGCGAAGTCCCTAGCACCAGTGCGTCTTCCCCTGAGCCCAGGAGGTGAGAACGCAGGAGCTGCTAGGCCCTCCTGTCTGCCCCCCACAGTGTCCCCAGAGCCTGAACCCCCCCTGGGCCAAGCATCACCCCCTATGCCTCCAGCGGGAGGCTCTGGAGCCAGCAGGGCAGCGACTGGATGGGCTTTTGGAGCAGGAAGTGCTGGGTTCGAATCCCAGCTTGGTCTCTTAAATCTGTGTGTCCTGGGCCAAGGAACTTCTCTTGAGGGGAGGCCCCCAGGCTGGTGGACCCAGCAGGGATCAAGGAGCTCTGTGTGCAGACAGGCTATTTAACCAGGGCAGCTTCTTGTGGGAGGGGGCAGTTCACGGGGGGCAAGGAAGGGCTCTAGGAAGGAGCTGGGGTGCCTCAGGGGGATTTGGGGGTTCAACCCCAAGGGGCATAGCCAGGGGTACCTCTGTGTTTGGAAGGTTCAAAACTCTGTGGAGGAGGGCTGCTACAGCCTATGGGTGACCACCTTGTCCCAGAGTAGTCCCTGGAGCCGGCAGCCTGCCCCTACCCTGAGCTATTTCACGTATGTTTCTGCCAAAACTGGGGAAAAAGTTACCCAGAGGCCATGTGTGGTGTGTACGCTCACACACATGTACTCATGTGTACATAAGAAGGCGCTATGCTTGGGATCTGTACACAAGCATATGCATATATGTATCTGCTGTTTGCAAGTGTGCAAGTCCTGTGTGCATACATTGTCCCCATATGCACGTGTGCAGGTCCTATGTGCATGTCAGCTGTGTGCACATGTGCAGTTCCTGTGTGCATGGGTGCTACCCCATGTGCATGTGTGCACGTGTGCAGGTCCTGTGTCCATGTGCCCCTGTGTGCATGTACGTGTCCCCTGTGTGCACATGTGCAGGTCCTATGTGCATGTTTCCCCTGTGTGCACATGCACAGCTCCTGCGTGCATGTGTGCATCCTCTGTGTGCACGTATGCAGGTCCCGTGTCCATGTATCACCTGTGTGCATGTGTGCATCCTCTGTGTACACGTATGCAGGTCCCGTGTCCATGTATCACCTGTGTGCATGTGTGCAGGTCCTATGTGCATGTGTGTGTCCCCTGTGTGCGCATGTGCAGGTCCTATGTGCAAGTGTCAGCTGTGTGCACATGTGCAGTTCCTGTGTGCA
>CAUYRH010101146.1:0-17418 GCA_963574655.1 Perodicticus potto
TATACCATGGAATATTACACAGCCTTAAAGAAAGATGGAGACTTTACCTCTTTCATGTTTACATGGATGGAGCTGGAACATATTCTTCTTAGCAAAGTATCTCAAGAATGGAAGAAAAAGTATCCAATGTACTCAGTCCTACTATGAAGTTAATTTATAGCTTTTGTATGAAGGGTATAACCCAAGTACAGCAAAAGAATATGGGGAAAAGGGCAAGGGTAGGGAGGGGAGGGAGGAGGTTGGGGTGGAGAGAGGGTAATTGGTGGGGCCACACCTACGGTGCATCTTAGAAGGGTATAGGTGAACCTTACTAAATACAGAATACAAATGTCTTCATATAATAACTGAGAAAATGCCAGGAAGGCTATGTTAATCAGTTTGATGAAAATAGTTAAGATTGTATATGAAACCAGCACATTGTACCCCTTGATTACACTACTGTACACAGCTATGATTTAATAATAAATAATAATAATAAAAAGAATATGCAAACATGTAACCTAGCCTGAGACAAGCCAGGGACACCTTTGTGTGGCATATTAGTCTATGTTTTGCTAACATAGCACATTTACCTCTGTGCTATCTAGATGCACAAAATTTCCCAGATAACATAATTTCCCAGATAACATAATCAGGATTTTGCAACTGATTAACTTTCTTTGAAGATTTTACAATGGGATGGCATAAGACCAGTTTTTTCAGGAGGCTTTGGTGAGCAGGTCATAACATTGTGTCTTGAAAGTCCAGGAGCAAATACGAGCTATCAGGGAGAGATATGTGGGCTTTCATGAACTGGCAGAGAGTGAGCTGCTGTTAGAATTGATAATCCCCAATGTTGCAGCATCTTTAGTAGTTGAATTCTTAAGGCTAAAATAGTCTCTAGGGAACCTGGAAGTTATGACAGCTATAGGTATGTCAATGAAAAAAAGATATTTGTAAGGTTTTATTTTTAGTGTGGGTAAAAAGCAAGTGAGGAAATAATGAGATGTGTTAGGAAGGGTTCTAGGGAAGTCAGTGGTGGAAAGCTTGTTCTGACTGGCTTGCCTATCTCCCGAACTACAGGTAACTGAGAAGAAAAATAAAAATCCGGGAAATGTTCCCGTCAGTAGCAAGATAAGGATGACATTGCATGGTCCTCACTAGCCTCTTGTCTTGTATTTCTTGTATAAAGATCATCATCTCCATTATTTTTCACCCCGACCTGGCAGCTTCTGACACTGCTGCTGGCTCCCTAACTGGAACAGTCAGCGGACTCACCCAGTGGTGCTTGTCACAACAGAATGCTGGGTCCCATCCCCAGAGCTTCCGAATTAGTAGGTCTATTGTGGGGTCTGCAAATGTGCATTTCTAGCATATTCCTAGGTTTACTGATGCCTTTGGCATAGTGACTCCACTTTGAAAACCTTGCTTCTAGCTGTCCTGACATTCTTCCAGTTGCTAGAAAGCTCCAGCTTTCTTTGATCTTTACGAATATGCACAAACTGTTCGTTTTGTCTAGGAGGGAACAGAAGCATCCCCATTTTTGCACTCCACCCTCCACCCTCACTCTACCCCTGCTTTCACAGACAGGTCCTAGTTAAAGTCTCTTTGAAGATGTCACTTCTTTCTGGAAACTTTCCTTGATGTGAGCTTGATTGTATTTTTTTCTACAAATATGTTACCTTGTATCAGAATTTTATTTATTTTTTGAACGTCTTACAAGCTTCCTTGAAAGCAGGGAACTAGTTTATCTTTTTTTGACGGGGGGGACAGAGTCTCACTTTGTCACCCTGGGGAGAGTGGCATGGCGTCAGAGCTCACAGCAACCTCACACTCCTGGGCTTATGAAATTCTCTTGCCTCAGCCTCCCAAGTTATTTTTAGAGATGTGGGTCTTGCTCTGGCGCAGGCTGGTCTTGAACCTGTGAGCCCAGGCAGTCCACCAAGCTCGGCCTCCCACTGCTGGGAAACAGGTGTGAGCCACCACACCCAGCCCCTAGTTTATGCTTTTCTTCTTTGAGTTCCTACTGCCTACTTCTATATCTGCCCATCCATTAGTATGTTTTGACGAAGTAAAAGAATAAATGAAGAAGGTGAACAATTAAGATCCCTTCTGCTTGCTTTAGTTTATACTCTGCTTCATCTTAAGTGCCCACCACTTTCTCACTCATCGTATTAAATTGAGAAACAAACCATATCAAATTTCAAAATAAATCCTTTCTACTTCTAAGGAAAACAACTTCCTGCAACAATACATAAAATAATAATTTCATCCTTTTTATCTCAAAATGGGAATAAGAAGTGGGTCTGAATGTAGAATGTATATTAGGTCTGCACACATTTGCGTGCTAACTTCGGTAAGTAATATTGCAATGTTTATTAGGGCACTACTGTTGAAATTGTTGACAAAATTATTTAGCCCGCTCCCTGGTCATATATCAAGCAAATATATCTAACGTAACAAAAAACCTCTATAGTGCATGAGCACTTTTAAATAAATGCTCAGTTTTCCAAAAGCAAAAAAGAATATGAAATTCAGTTTAGTGTGAATCAACTATTTTATTTCTGGCAGAAAGGGTGCCTTATTCTGCTACTTTTCCTCTCTTTACAGTACAGTAAGGTGCTCACACATTTCATGCTTGGGTTCGTGCATGTACAGCTAAATATTTTAAAGGGATCCTGTGATTTTTGCCAAGAATTCTTGTTACTCAATTTAAATTCACTGAACTACTGTTTCTTTGACAAAGTAAAGAGTAACAGGAACCCATAAGCTGCTGCTTAATTCTTCACACAGGCCTTCATAAAGCTGGCTGGGTTTATTACTTTTATTAACATCTGTCTATTCAGCATTGTGACTGCAGTGAGGTAAAAGCAAAATCAGATATCTTGCAATGGGCTAATACAAATTTCAAAGATCCTACATTTTAGTATTTAAAATAATTTTTATTACACAGTGAAACTGTGCAAATGTAAACTTTTCAAACTATGTCTTCAAGTTTTGACATAGGCCTATAACATTGAATATTTATATATTTTATATAAAATACTTCTAACCTGACAGACATTTTGACCACTCTTTCATTCAATTCCCAGATTTTCTTCAGCTCTGAAAAACGATGAATTACCACGTGAATAGCATTCAAGTGGGTAATGAAATTATAAAAGAAACCCGAGCCCTGTGCTGTGTCATCCTTCTAGCTGACACTTCCCACAGGACAACTGCATCCCGGCATCATCTGTTTCTGCCCTTTACTTGTGAGAAACACATTTATGTATCATCGCCATGACACTCTACCATCGCCTAAGGCTTCAAAACACCATTCTGTAAGTACTTACTGAACAACACAATATTCCTCTTCCCTTCTTGAGGTTAATACATGACCGCCACCAGATGAGGGTGAGAGGTCAATGCTAAAGAATCATACCAGCTATTCTGGATAGGCCTTTATATGGCTATAATGAGAGATTAGGAGTTTTATTCACTTTGCCTTTAATGTTTTTCTAATAACTAGAAGAGGACATTAAGAAAAGCCACTTCAAAATGGAAATCAATAAAGCTGATTTGTGTCGTCTAAAGAAAGGGTCGAAATCCTCAAACACTACATAAAGGATATATTTTTCACTAAAATTAGAGCAATTTGAAATGCCCAAGAAACATTTTTTCTTTCTTGAAGAATTCATGCTTGTAAAGTAAGAACGCTTGACAGAAAAATTCAGGCAATTTGTATGACGGCTGGTAGAAAAAACATCCATCTGAAATCATGTCGAATTACGCTGAGACATTGCAAGCCGCATACATAAGAAACAGTCTTAGTAAGTCTCTTCAGTGGGGAGCTCCTTGAAGGCAGAGACCTTACGTTATTTTCTTTAGACCTCTAGCATTCAGCACACTGCCTGCGATTACCATATGTGCAAACCAAACAAATGAGCATAAGATAGTGAAAATATATGGATAGAATAATAAAGTGCATATAATTTGTCTGATCCAACAGGGGTATGTTCATTGAGTATTTGCTGTATAATAGTAATTCGTTTAATATTTACTGAATGCATTCTGTTTGTCAGGTGCATGTAAAGCAGTGCAAGAGGTACAAAAATGAGAAAGAAACGTGGAAATGGCCGTCAACATGGTAACTATATTGTCTACTTGAAATTTGCTAAGAAAGTAAATCCATTACATAAGAAAAAAGAGAGAGAAAGAGGGGGTGGTGGGTGGGTGGAGAGGGAGAGACGGACAGAGTGGCGGAGGGAGAGAGAGAGAGAGAGAGAGAGAGAGAGAGAGAGAGAGAGAGAGAGAACTTCAAGTTATTCTCAAAAAACTTCCAGGCAAGGAATGATGGTTTCCTTAGTAAAGAAATAATATCTTTGTATATGTTGCCATATGTTATTCCCTTAGAATAAACCTACCTTCTGTATTAAGAAACAGACTCACAGCTGTTTGTTACTTCTCTTTTAGATATGGCTAGATTGCAACATTGCATTTTAATGTGCACAGTTTATAACTTCTAAGTACCTGTTAATAGTTAATGATTCTCTTTCCAGCTCATTTAGCCAAGTTATGATCTTTAATATTTTTCGTATTAAGGCCTTACATCTGTCTCATGGTACACAAGCCTGGTTCCCATCATTTAAAATCCTTATTTGATCCAAGCAAAATTGAAACAAGTATCTTTTTTGTCAATGCTGTGTCTCTGAAAGGAAGATTTACGTTTCCTATGCAGTAGTTACTATTTATCAAAGGCTTGCATATTTAATTAAATGATAGTAACTATATTATTTTTCCTCTTAGGAGTGTTATATTCGCTCTGTTGCTTGTGCATTAATCTAGAAATCTGCGTTTAAACAGTGCATAGCTCTCTGAACTTGATACATGGTGATTTACAACTAACTATAGTTTTCTGAAAAATGTTTATATTCAAGGGCACTTTATTCTAAGGAGAAATACAATAAATTAAGTGCAAGCAAAGAATTAGAAAAATAAAATATAATCATGTAGAAAAGTAGAAATATTATCAAGATGAACAAGAGAAATGAAAATATCGAATGAGTAGAAAGCAGACTCAGCCTTGGTTCAGAGCATTAGCATGAAAAGGTCCTAAGGCCATAAAATCCCCCATCCCAACATGTATACTATCCATGGAAAAGTACTGGGAAATTACTGTACACCTTGTGCTTTAGTTCCCTCACCTCCAAAATGGGCATGATAATGGGACCTACTTCATGCTGTAGTGGCCAGAAAGAAAAACGTTTTAGAAATTTGGAATTTGGGGAATATAGTTAGAACTCAACAAATATTATGTTGTTATGAGATTTCAATATTAGAACTTACATTAAACTTTTATCTCAACCTTCTAAACAAAGCAGGATTTCCTTTCTGGAATGCTGAACAAGTACCCAGCCAACTTCAGCAAAAATTCTTATCATGAGGGGCCTTCATTACCTCATAGGACAAGCTACTTTATATTCAGACAACCTAACTCTTAGAAAATTCTCCTTTCCCAGTGATGTTTGCATTTAGACTGCTATGGCTGCCAACATTGAAAGTGCGCTATTGATTGGAGATTATTTTAAATTAAAGCCTTATGTACTGGAATTTGTCCTCTTGTGGGTAGACTCATAAATATGAAATCTGCCTCCTTCTTGATTAATTAACTTTTTTATTACTCCAGCAGGGTCAGCTGGTTCTCTTTCTGCTTCATACGCTGCCATTAATAATCATTCCAAAATTTCTGGCTGGTGTTAATAATAATGTAGTAATTTCTTCCTAAGTAATTGAAGCAGTACAGATTGTGTTTCAACCAATAGACTGGATCAAACATAATAGAGGTTTTTTAAAAAGGAGTTTAAGGAAGAAAGTGTGTTTACCAAAACATCATTTTGCTCTACCTTAAAATGCTTCCTGATTTTAGAATTAGCAGTTAATTTGCAGTTAAAATGACATAGAATATGTTTCTACTTGACTCAAGCCAATTACAGCTTGCTATCCAAAATAATGCAATCAATATTACCCACGTGGCAAATAAAATTATTTGATCCTTTCTTTTAGGATTGGTAAGCAATGTAATTTTTTTTATATTTAGCTTTTTGAAATCATTGTTTCTTTGTTCGAGTAATGCATATTGAAATTATGTGCAAGGAATTTTATAAGACACAAAATATATATTGGCTATAGTTCTTGTACTACAAGATAAATAATGAAGATTTTGCACCATAAAATATTTATAAAATTGTAGGAAAGAGTAATAATATCTTGCTAGATTTCTCAAGAACATTTTGGGCAGGATAGAACCATCATTTGTAATGTGATTGTTTCCTGAATATTCCACCTGTGAGTTGTACAAGAACCTTAGATACGATGAAGATACAGAGCATTTTGTGTTTGAAGCATCCAAATAATCTTTTTTTCCTCAGAGTATTTCTTAACTTGAGCAAAACTGATGAAAATAATGTCAATTTAGATCATATTTAGATGGAGACTTCCATATTGTTGAGAAATTCATATTTTATTCTACAAAAATACTCATCAAATATTTTATTCTATAAAAATACTCATCAAATTAGTATTTTCAAGTATACAAAATAGAGAATAGAAAAATAAGTCAAATGGTATCATATGGAATGCACTAGGGAAGAAGGAACTAGAGGCAAAATCTTGCACCTTAATTTTCAGGATCATTTCCCACCTACAAATTGTTAAAATGAACCACATTGCTTAAATGTCAAACCATACTGAAATAGCTATATCTTACAGATATTTCTAAAATAATTAAGTGATTAAATTCAGTCATTTGTTTCTATATACCAATGTTCATATAGATGTGTAAGACATGTCAAAAGATTTTGTTTTGAAACATCCAGTGTAATTTACTAATTTCTAGTTTGATTTGTTAATATTCATAATTTTTGTGTGGTTATTGTATGCAATATAAATTTGGACAATTAACTACTGATAATACATTACAAGATGTTGCCAGATGTGGCTTTTGTGCTACAAAACTGATGTATGTAGCCTATAGGTAAAAGCTTAAATTTACATATTGTTAAATTTTTAGCTATAAGGAACCTTTTCAAGGAAAAGGAATGCATTCCTTATATATGTTGGCAATGTATTAATTATCCTGGGTTATTTAGCTAATTGTTAAGGCAATGGAAGAGGGACAGTGTTAATTATTACATGTAAAATTCTAGTTTTCTTTCTAAAAGCGATATTACGCTATGGATTCTGCTCCCTTTTGATAGCTCACAAGCTGTTTTTCAGTATCTAAGCAAAGGTGCAAAGGTGCTACATTCTATAATGTAGTAGAATATATTTTCTTTTGGTTTTAAAAATGCAAATTTAAAACTATTTTCTATTATTCTAAAATGCATTTCAATGCTATATAAGTTTCAATGGTGCTTTAAATAAAAAAAAGTTTGATTTCCTTATCTTTAAATATTTATTATTACTTTTTAAAAAATAAAAGTGTAATTTTAACAGCTTATAGCTGAAAATGTATCCAAACCATTTTTTTCAAGCAGTTTAAAAAGGGATAGATAATATTATTAACAATGAAGACTATTATTGATTTTAAATCTCTTCTTTTCCTCCATTAAAAGTTCCCCCAAATAAGCACGGAAATAATAACAAATTCTAGGTGGTTAAAATTTTCTATTTGGAGAAAGAGCCACAGCTTCTGACCTTCTAGAAGACTTTCTTGCCTATTCCACTGAGTTAGGCTTCTCTGGGCACTTTTTGTATACATTTGTGATAATACATGTTACTACTCTTAAATTTTTAACTTAAATTTTCATTTTCCTCCCACAAACATAGATTGTAAATTATATGAAGTAAAAGGATATTAGTTCTTTATTGTTTCTTTTTTGTTCCCAGGGCCTCACCTAGATTCTGACACATTTTAAGTGTCCTACAGGTTTTTATGAAGTGAATGAAAAGCATGCTGAGTCACTGATGAGTGTGGGGTATTTCTGCGAAGAAAGTACATTTTCCTCTCTATAACGCCTGCAGGAATTCTTGTCCCAAAAATATGTCAGGATTTAAAGTTCAAAACAAATCAAAGTTTTGATACTAAAATTTGAGTCAACATTTAAAGTTAAAAACAAACCAAAGTTTTAATATTCAGTATAGAACTTATTTTTTCGTTAGATGAGATTGCTTTCTCTAAGCTCCAAATGAACACAAAACTTATTAAGATTTAGCTATGAGTTTCTCTGAGAATGCGTTTTTAACTTCATAAAGCAATAATTACAAATGCTGTACTTTTAAAGGTTAGGTAAATTTCTTCATCCGTCCAGGGCGGGGAATCTGAAGCGTCAAGCCCAAACATGGCCTTCCGGATGCCCAAGTGTGGCATCTTGACTAAATCTAAATTTTGTAGAACAAATACTTTCAATAAAGGGGTTTTTCCTGTGAAGTTTGGATACTGTCAAAAGGCTGTACTCAAAGATCCAGAATGCCACTGGTTCCCCACCCCAGCTTGGATCAAACTTTCCTTATATTATATCCTTGGCTTTGTAGTTAGATTAAGGCTTGACATGTGGGCAGGGAGAAAAACAATCAAGAGGACTAAGCAAGGACAGTGCTTTATGTATTTTTATATTAATTTTATTGTGAGACCACATTTTGTGATCTTTATACTGCACTCCCAATAATTTAAGCTCTAGCTTGAGAAGTTAATAGTCTCTAGCAGGATTATAAATGACTGCCACTGATATTAAACCCCCAGGTCACAAGTATTTCTTTTCATTAATTAGAATTCCCTCATTCCTGAAGCCTGGTTACTTGCTTTTTACTTAAACACGTCAGCACCTTTCTATTTTTAAATTAGATATGGCTGTAATAAAACATTTTTTATGGATCAATAAAGTTCATCATTGTAACAACAACAACAAAACATTTCTTCTACCATAGAATTTGAAACTCAAATAGCTTTACGTCTAGGAAGTGCTACATTGGAGAAAGCATGACATATTTTATAATGCAAATTATAGGATTCAGCAGGATGGTGAAGGAGTTAAGAGCATAGACCCTGGAAGAAGACATGTCTTGCCTTCAAATTTTAGCTCAGTTTCTTACCAGCTGCATGAATTTGGACAAATAGTTGAACTCTTAAGGTTTCAGTTTTCTTATAAATAAATGAGAAAAATAGTATTTGTCTCACTGGATGTTACAAGGTTTGAATGAGAAAATGCATGCAAAGTACTTGACATCATTCCAAGCATTTATTAGAGACTCAATACTTGTGGCCATTATTAAGTTATCCATAAGGGATTACTGTAATAAATTTGCTGCTCTTGAATTATTTTATTAATATAATATTTTAGCAATGGTGGAAAAAGATTTTTTATAAGATAATATGTATTTGAATTTTTTTTATTATGTACACAGCAAAAGCAACTGCTATTATCCATACAAAAACAGCAGTACAATAAATTTTGAAAAGCCAGAAATTTAATGGTAGAGCTGGGTTTAGAATGAGTTAAATATCTCAAAGCCTTTATTATATAACATTGGAAAACCTCATTCCTTCATCTTCCATTTTGGTTTTCAGTATTTTGAGGCTGTGGAATTAATGTGGCTTCCTAATTAAGTCCAGACTTCTATATTTAAACCTGTAACATTCATTTCAGGATGGCCTGTCTCCTGACCACTGTTTTTATTGATCTGAGATGACAAGCCAAAGCTGCACAATTTTGAACTGCTAAAATCATTCATTCATGGCTTTATTCTCTTCCAAGTATCATGATGCCAGGACCAGAAAACAATTAGGCTAGCACCATCCATTGAGACTCTGTGTAATGGAGAAAGTGATGAATTCTACATAAAGGGACATTTTGGGCCCCATTACAATTGTGGTCTGCAAGGCGTTTCATTAAAGTATTTAATGATAGCACGAAAACATTAACTGAAGTGACTATATAAGTATTTACTTATATGATCAGAATCCCACGTGAAGAGGCTATTACAAATTCGGGACACCTAGTTTTAAAATACCAAGTCAAATTACAATGGTATTAAATGAATATCTTACTTTACATCCTTGTGTGAAACTTACTTTCATCTCCTGTTTCAAATTCAAATTTTTGACTGTAGCCACTGTATCCTGTTGCAGTCCTCACTCGGATATGAAATATGTACTTGGTGGCTGGCTTGAGACCTGTGATGATGACGCTGGGAGCCTTGGACCTTGTAGAGGAGTAGGTGAGCTGCTCATGCTCCTGGCAGACAGAAGAAAGGGAGAAAGGACATGAAGCAGAATCATCCTATTTTTGCCTAGAGACATTCCAAAATTAAACAGGAATTATGCTCCGAATATCAAAAGTATTGATTACAAAGAGGCATAAGCATGATTTTCCATAATTTAGCATTTAACTGTTTGCCATTATGATGCATGATATGGTCTTGATTTGGAAATTTATCAAGAAAGATGATTAATCTCATGTCCACTGCACTTGTATTTTGGGTGATTTAATTTCTGACCCAAGTCTAAGAAATGGTGGTGGTGTGAGAACACGTTTACACAGAATGGCAGCTGCGTCTTGAGCAAAATGGGCACATCAGATTGGACCACAGCAGCAGAGTAAGGAGCAGAGGTGGGAGAATGCAAGTACCCGCTACTCACTTCTACCCGCAGGTAGTGCCAAAATGCCGGCGCTATCCGTGGGTAGACCTGTGGGTGAAAGGAAAAATAAATTAATCGTTTTTTAAAGTTTGAAAACTTTTAATCTCAAAATCAATTGCTTTGTTTTGTATCGTAGTGATTCCCCAGTAGTAACAACTTTGAGTCAAGTTTCAGAAATAAAATGATGAAATTTTCCCCTTGAGGGAATATTGACTCTTCCCTAAACACTACGCTTATATTTAAACATGTACTAGTAACATAGAGATTGTGAGGTAGGTTCAAAAATGACCTGCCTGTGAAGGAGTGCTGAAGACACACAAAGGCATGAAAGACTTACCAGAGCCGTGGAATCAGAGGGAGGGCTAGAGGCTTGGTTCTCAGGAGACTTCCTGAGTCAACTGCCAGCTACCTCACATCACTAATGGGAAATGAATTTGCTCACTACCTCAGAACATGATAGTTCATTATTGAGAGACTGTCCATAGTATGCTAGAGGTAGGGACAAATTAAGGTTAATTCTGTTTTTGTATAATCTTATTCAATAATTTTGCAATAATATTTTAATAGCACATCTGAAGAAATGTATTTATATGAATTTAATCATAGGTCAGATTAGGTCAACAAGTCCTTAAGTTAATTTCCATCACTCTCATCAAAGATCTAAAGATAGTAGAGATTCTCAGGAATGGGGAGTGATTTTCAAGGTCACTAATGAAATCATTCATTTGATGTTTAAATTCTATCTATAGTACTCCCATGAAGATTTCCTTTAGTGTTTTCCTGAAAAAACACTGTTGTTTAGGAGAACTTTCAGACTGACAAACCAAGTTACAAGAATGTGCCGAAGTTCATTTATTTGCTGGAGATGCTTTAAGATTTAGAATTAAGAAAATCATTTCTCTTAAGCTACTTTTAAGGGAAAAGTTCTTATCTTAAAGGTTATTTTTAAACTTCATGATTTTATTTGTCAGAACTTTATATACTATAGATAGTTCTTCTGTGTCTAACTGAAACATTGAATTCACCATTTACAACCCAAATAATACAACTTCATGAAACCCAAAGTACAAAGACAAAAATGTTTTACCAATCAGCAACATTTAAATTAAAAAGACAAAACAGAGTCAGTGCAGCTATGTTCATCTCTAGGTGATTTTGAGAATGAAAAGTAACCGAATGTTTATCTACTTATCATAAAATCTAAAGAATTAAAGTCTATAAATTGTGATAGCTATAATTTTCTGCTAGGGGTTAAAACCAGGAGTTTGCTAATGCTAAGTCTTTTATAATTGAGAAGGAAGGGGAAGGCTTATAATGTGGAGGGAAAAATGTTTGTGGACTACAGAAAACTGGTATTGTTTCTGACAGATATTTGCAGAGTATTTGGATTTTTCACTCTCATCTAGGAGAAGAGACTATTGCAGCTTTCATAGAATTTCTGCAACTTAAGAGTTATGGTGCACTTTCAGTTCTGCTTCACAATCAAAATGATGACTGAGGGAAGAATTTTAGAGCAATGGAAAAGCACATAATTTAGTTTTATCCCATCGTCCTCAAAAAGAGAAGCTACGATTCAAAAGCTTACTTAATTTTGTCTGTTGCTTCACCGAAACATAGTTAAATAATAATTACATTCTTGAGAGTAAACGACACCTTTTGCAGGCAGCCTTTAGTATTTCTGCTGTTGTGTACAAAAGGGTATCTGCAGCTATATTCCTGGAATAGAAATCCTCCAGTACAAAGGGTTCTTAAATGGTACTTTATCCTGAATGACTGACTCACCACCAAGGGGACGGTTGCTGCCTTGTCTTATGTCTTGACACCTGCTGGGATGAGGAGGAAGAGGGGCCAGACTGGAGGAGATAGGAGAGTTTCACTTGGCACACAGCAGCCCTCTCTCCTCCTGGCATTTCTAAGCTCTTGGGAAACCAAGTTAGCTTTATCCATGAGAAGCATATTGTTCTGAAACTTTGACTACACGCCTTTCTGTTGATGCATCAACTTCAATTCAAAGTAGCTGTCACCAGGCAGAGACCATGTTTTGCCACAGAACCATCTAGATTTTCTTATTCATCCTGGCAGGCTAAATTCCGAACATGTTTGAATAGGTTGTATGATATATTACCAATCACTTTTGAGTACTGTCTAATGAAAAAATTAAATTCTTTGTTGCAGATCCAGGCTTATCACTTGCACACTATTATGGATCAAGACATGTTGTCAAAGCAGTAAATACATGGCGTAAAGTGAACCTCAAAGGCATAACCCTATTGGCTGCCATGCACACTGAACTGTGGATACTGCGGGGATGCCCATGGCTGAGAGCACTGGCAACCTTGTGCACTAGTGCTTTTTGGTTGAAATTGAAACAGCTTATTTCACTCTCTCTCCTTAGATGAATACAGTCAAAAGCACCAATTGTGGTGAAAAACATATAGTAACGATGATTTTAGTGTATTTTTAAGGATATCATTTTCTAAAATAAAATACATATGTATGTATAATTTCTGTTTTATATATTTGCATCCACGTTAAAAAATTAGTTCAGAACCAAACAGTGTGAATATCGGGCATTGTCAAACAGGAGTGGATATATTCTGCTCTAGAGTGATTGACCTTTACTTTGAGTTCTCTTCCCATGAGAAGATTTTGACGCTAATATTCAGACACTGCTCTGTCTCAGTTGGAGCAAGAATCAAGGCTTTTTTGGGGATCTAATTTTATTGTTATACTGAACGTTTTAATTACATAACATACTGAATTTAGCTTTATTTCTATAGGTGTCAACTTTTCATGGTAACTATAAGTGTTGCTCCTGGCTGGGCGTGGTGGCTCATGTCTGTAATCCTAGCACCCTGGGAGGCCAAGACAGGTGGATTAGTTGAGCTCAGGCATTCAAGACTAGCCTGAGCAAGAGCAAGACCTCATCTCTAGTAAAAATACTGGGTATTGCGGGGGAGGGGGATACCTGTGGTCCCAGCTGCTGGGGAGACTCAGGCAAGAACTCCTGAGTCTAAAAGTTTGAGGTTGTTATGAGCCATGATGATGCCATGGCGCTTTACCCAGGGGGAAATTTAAGGGCCACTCTTGCTAGAGTCTGAACACTGTCAGCACTGGATCTGAAGTGACTTAGTGAACACAAAGTGAACTTAGTGAAAACAAATAGGTTCAGATGTTCACGCCCTATGGCTGCATCTTTCTACAATCAGAAGTGACACGGCCTGTATCAATGGAGGGAAGATGGGAGGAATTCTGGGTTGCAAGGCTCCTGTCCTGGACTTATTTTAATTTGCTTCTGTTATGTACCTTGATAAGTTACCTACAAGATTTTGATTTACTTCTTTAGAAAATGCATTCATTTTGCAGACGTTAATTGAATTCTCACTACGTGTAAAGTACTAGGACACTGTCACAGGTATATCTTGTCACCAAAGTTCAACCAAGAAATTAAATTTCTATAATTATTTTTATGTCAGAAATGCAGGTCTCTCCTGCTCTGAGTGATCTTACACCCTCATCTACTTCTCTTGGGTTTTCCATTCCCACTTAAGGGAGTAGCTTCAACAGCACAGCACAGTGGTCATCTTTTAGATGGTTTCCTTTTTCTTAAAACCTCTAGGTCCAGTGGGATTTCTAAAAGGTGTCATTTCTTCATTTTATTTATAAATTTCAAATTAATTGAATTTATATATGATAAAAATTATGTTGTAAGTTTTTTCTACAGATATAGATTTAAATGTAGAACAACAGGCATAACAACCATAACAATTACAATAACCATTTATGGAGTGCTTTCTAATTTACGAGGTGTTTTCACACACATTTCTTATGTAATCCTCCTAATCATCTTGTGAAGCAAGAAGAACTGGTGGTATTTCTGTTCCCATTTATGCTGAAACTGGTCCAGGAAGAATAAGTGAAGCACCACGCAAGTCAGACAACTGGTCAGTGATTTCCATCCAACTTGTTTGTGTGTGTGTTTTTTCTTTACCATTCTCTATTTAAACATATCTATCTAGAGCAGCAGTTCTCAACCTGTGGGTCACGACCTCTTTGTAACAATGAAAATACATCCTACATATCAGTTATTTACATTACGATTCATAACAGTAGCAAAACTACAGTTATGAAGTAGCAACGAAAATAATTTTATGGTTGGGGTCACCACAACATGAGGAACTGTATTAAAGGGTTGTGGCATTATGAGGCATTAGGAAGGTTGAAAACCACTGATTTAGAGCAAATAGCCCATAAGCTGGATTTTGGTCCAAGTCATTTTGTCCACACTTTATGTTCTTGGCCATCTAGCCCTACAATTAATTTTACATTTTACATTTAACGTAGCATGAACCATATAATAATGACTTATTGGCTAACAATTAGAATATTTTATATAAATAGTTCCTCATTTGGCAGAAACAATTCTCAGCATCAAAATGTTTTAACTACTTGTTTCCAAGATCAAATTATTCTCTTGGAGGTTAACATACCCATGCACTCTGCCTTTATTTTTTATTTTCTTTTGATATCATGTTATACTGACAGATTATAGATAATACAGGAGGCTTAAAACTCATGCAATCTAGCACTAAATATACAATATTTTTGTTTCAACCTAGGAATACAATTTGTTTAAATAAGTCCAGAAAGTTCTTTTAGATTTCTTATATATGATAACTGCTTAGCTTCAAGTTATACCAAATTAAAACTATCAGGAATAAATCAAAGTGTTATTAATATTTAGCATTTTAATACCAAAATCATTTTTTCCTTTTTGCAATGTTCTAATTAAGGCAATAGTAAAACTTTTGATCTGCCAGAAGATGGGAGCTATAGATTGCTTGAGGAAATAAAAAAAACCTTAAAAATAGTTATCAGTAGTTCTGCTAGCAGTCATCTAAGCCTAATTGTTTCCTAAGCTATGGTGTTAGTTTAAATTTAGTACATACTTTATTCTTGCATTACTAACATAAATCCTACCTGTTAATGCTTGTTCATAATATGTTATAATTTTGATGACAGTTATGGACTCAAATTTGATAATATCTCAGCTAAAATTTTTAAACTTATATTTGTAAGAGATTTTGGTCTCTAGGGTTTTTTTTCCTTCCTTTTCTATTTTAAATGTCTGGTTATTTAATTTTTCAAGTTACATTTTGAGACTATATTGTGAAATTTTTAATTTTTTAACATTCTACTATAATTGATATAACATGGAAAGAACCTGTTCCTTGAAAACTTACTTGAAATGGACCATTTTGGTGATAAATAATTGACTACTTTCTTAAAATTATTTTATCCTATGCACAGATATTTTATTTAGTTTTAGTATTACCACAAAGTCCTTAAATGTATGTGTGTGTTTTAATTAAATCATAGCTGTGTACATTAGTGCAATCATGGGGTACAATGTGCTGGCTTCATATACAATCTGAAATATTTTCATTCAACTGTTCGACATAACCTTCATGGAATTTTCTTGTATGAAAACATTTGTATTCTGCATTTAGTAAGTTTCACCTGTACCCTTCTAAGATGCACCACAAGTGTGATCCCACCTTTTACCCTCTCTCCACCCATCCTCCCTTACCCTTACCCTCCCTTGCCTTTTTCCCCCATATTCTTGTGCTATAATTGGGTTATAGCCGTCATATGAAAGCTATAAATTAGCTGCATAGTAGAGCTGAGTACATTGGATACTTTTTCTTCCATTCTTGACATACTTTGCTAAGAAGAATATGTTCCAGCTCCATCCATGTAAACATGAAAGAGGTAAAGTCTCCACCTTTCTTTAAGGCTGCGTAATATTCCATGGTATACATGTACCACAATTTATTAATCCATTTGTGGGTCGATGGGCACTTGGGCTTCTTCCATGACTTAGCAATTATGAATTGGGCTGCATTGAACATTCTGGTACAGATTTCTTTGTTACAATGTGATTTTTGGTCTTCTGGGTATATACCTAGTAAAAGAATTATAGGATCGAATGGCAGGTCAATTTTTAGATCTCTAAGTATTCTCCAAACATCCTTCCAAAAGGAACGTATTAGTGTGCATTCCCACCAGCAGTGTAGAAGTGTTGCCTTTTCTCCACATCCACGCCAACATCTCTGGTTTTGGGATTTTGTCATGTGGGCTATTCTTATTGGAGTTAGGTGATATCTCAAAGTAGTTTTGATGTGCATTTCTCTGATGATTAAGGATGGTGAGCATTTTTTCATGTGTCTGTAGGCCGTGCACCTGTCTTCTTTAGAGAAGTCTCTCTTCAAGTCTTTTGCCCATCCTGAGATGGGATCACTTGTTCTTTTCTTGCTAATAATGTTTGACTTCTCTGTGAATTCTGGATATTAAGCCTTTGTTGGAGGCACAACCTGCAAATATTTTCTCCCACTCTGAGGGCTGTCTGCTTACTTACTGTGTTCTTAGCAGTACAGAAACTTTTTAGTTTGATTAGGTCCCAGTAGTGTATCTTTGATAGTGCTTCAATTGCCTGGGGAGTCCTCCTCATAAAATATTCACCCAAGCCGATTCCTTCAAGCGTTTCCCCTGTACTTTCTCCTAGAATTTTTATAGTTTCATGTCTTAAGTTTAAATCTTTAATCCAGTGAGAGTCTATCTTAGTTAATGGTGAGAGGTGTGAGTGCAGTTTCAGCCTTTTACAGGTCTCCAGCCAGCTAACCCAGCACCATTTGTTAAATAGGGAGCCTTTTCCCCACTGAATGTTTTTAATTGGCTTGTCAAAGATCAAGTAATGGTAAGTAGCTGGATTCATCTCTTGGTTCTCTATTCTGTTCCAAACATCTACCTCTCTGTTTTTG